>VZRZ01005079.1:383677-594436 GCA_013398175.1 Climacteris rufus | reverse complement strand
GAAGGAAAGAAGGAAGGAAGGAAGGAAGGAAGGAAGGAAGGAAGGAAGGAAGGAAGGAAGGAGAAGGAAGGAAGAAGAAAGGAACAAAGGAAGATAAAGGAAGAAAGAAAGGAAGATAAAGGAAGAAAGAAAGGAAGAATAGAAGAAAGGAAGAGAAAGAAAGAGAAAAAGGAAAAGAAAGATTAGAAGGATATGATAATTAAAAACTCTAAAACTTAATTAAAAAACATAATTTTCCTAAAATATTAACTGAGTGTAACGGAGAATAATGACTAAGACCTATACACAAATACACTTTTTTTTTTTTTCTGGCAGCAAAATCTTAAAATGTAATATTCAATCATGATAGCTCATCTAATTTCTTTTCTTCTTAAAAAAAGTACTTTTTCAAAGCCCTATTCCAACCATCTGGGGAGATCTCTTTAAGAAAGGTGAAAGTTAACTTTATAATGAAAAACATTTTGATATCCATGGTTGAAAGTTGTGTTATTATACATTCTCAGTAGCTCACAATAAGTTAGGCTTTAACTCTACTAATAGAAAGAAAATTGTGATCCCCGTGAAAAAATTGCCTTAGGGTAAAAATGGGAAAAGATTTTAATGGCTCCACAGATTTTGACAGCCTAGTGTTCACAAACTAGACCTCCAGTTCACTTCAGTTCACACTGAAAAGGTGTGTGCTTAACTCTGGTCATGCAAATATTTCTAGGCTTAGTCTGGTCTCAGCTGCTGGGTACCCTCCTGTCCACGGTATATGGGAACACTACTCAGTGACTATGCAAACTCTTCCTGTGGCAGTCACTCCACAGGTACATGCATGGACATGCACATGCATTTGCAAACCTATGTGAGGAGAAGACAGTGCTGACAGTGCCTGAGTAGGGTGAAATTGTTGCCTTGCTCAAGGGAACTTGGGAAAGTTTCTCAGTTTAGTAAAATGACTTTAGAGATTAGGAAGAGTTTTCAAGTGGTTAAGTACATGTGGAAGTATTTGCAGGATCAAAACACAGGTAGAGTAGAGAAAATTAAATGGAAAGTAAAAGCAACTGTTAGTTTACCAGGTTAGGCTGTATAATGTTCTAGTAAGACATTTTTGTCATGTTAGAGGTATATAATTATTTGCCTGTACCAGCACTTCAGCCATAGTCTTTCAGAAGAGGTCTCATTTAGGGCTGATTTTAAACTGTAAAGTGACAAAAGACTTTCATTTTACACAATAGATATTCTTGATAAGTTTTTTTATTAAGAAAAGAGCCAATCAGTGTGTTGAAATGAATGGCAGTCTACTACATCTCATAATATTCAATCACCATTTAGCAGATAAGTAATGAAGATGAAAGTTTCTTCATTTTCATTATACATCACCCCTTGCTCAAGTCTGCCGCTTCAGCAGCTCTCTGAAAAAGATATGTCTTGCAGTATGCCCTCAAGGGCATTAGATTTGGACTTTTTCAGATTAAAGAGGCTTTACTGAGAATGTCCTGCCAAGAATGCTTTCTCTTTTACATCCAGAAGGATCCAGCTTGAGTGACATCTGACACGGGTTGTGGTTGAAAAGGACCTGTAAGAAATATATGCCTGAGAAGACAGTAATGGCTTTACAGATCACTTCAGAAAGGGCATGCCCTTTTAGCCTTCATGGTGTCATCTGAATATCCATCAGCTAAGACAAGCAATTAAAACAGTCTTTACTGCTGTTTGACTTTATGCCCAGATAAGGTGCATATCTCTCCAGTCTCTCTAAACTCTTTGCATCACTCTGCTTCTCTTCTCCACTGAATCCTAGACAATTGTCTTCCTCAGAAAAGACACTTGGCACCCACAATAATTAAGAACGGTTTTATTGCCTTATTAAAAGGAAGTTGCAGCAGCCTCCTTTGCAATTACACAGTGCACCAGAAGGCACCATACCTGAAGGTCAAACACTAATTGCTGTTATGGGTGGGATTAGCCTGATCAAACATAGATACATAAATAACAGGTATCTACAGCTGAAGCAGTCACTCACCAGAGAGAAGAAACAGACATCTTTAGGCTGTGGTTTATCTGACCTGTTTCAGTCAGCTAATTTAGTTGGTTAATCGTGTCCTGTAGAACCTTTGATTCTTTCCATTGACACTAAAGAGGGACTTCAGTATGTAACTCACATGTAGGCATGGGCCTATATAAAGAAAGGTGAGGTAAATCCTGTGGTGATGGATGTGTGGATCAGAGCAGGCTGTAAAGTCAGATGCAACTTCTGTGTCTCTGTGTGTGCTTAGACTGGATGCCTTCATCTGGAAATGGTAGAAAGAATTACCTTTCTAGCTTTCTAGAAACAGCTAAATTAGTGGGTGCTTGTGCCTTTAAAATTTGAAATTGACTTTTACAAAGCATCCTTTTAAATTACATGAACTTTAAATTAAATGAACTTTCATTTTTAAATTAAATGAACTAGATTGGTGTTTCTACAGACATGGTAGCTCTAAAATAGTCATGTCTTTTTAAAACTTCAGAGCTTCAGAGTTGCTTCATTAGCGCTTACACACAGAGGTCATCTTCATAGTCAGAAAAGGAAAAATAAATGCCAAAACATCCAAATTAGAATTTCTTAGAGCATTGAAACAAAATTAAAAAAAATAAATATTTAGTATGAATGCATATCAAGTTAGTCATTGTTTTAGGCACCCAAGTTTGAAAATGGAACCTGGTTTGCTAGTTGATTTACGTCAGTACATTTCATTGGGATAATTTATGTGTCAGTTACACAGTTATGCAGATCATGGTATTCAAGTAATTGACAACATAAACGATCTGAGAAAATGTGATTAGTATTTTATCTTGCTTTGATATCTTGGAGAATACCTGTAA
The DNA here is from genome assembly GCA_013398175.1 of Climacteris rufus. NCBI lineage: Eukaryota > Metazoa > Chordata > Aves > Passeriformes > Climacteridae > Climacteris > Climacteris rufus. The sequence continues at coordinate 591,586 of VZRZ01005079.1, read as the reverse complement.
ATGGTGTTATCTTCTAACATAATAGCCTTGTGGGATTATGTAACATTATATATACATACACGTATAAAAATATGTGACACTAACTTATGAGGCTGAACTGTTTTTATAATTTGAAAACTATTTTAGATACTAGTGTGAAATGTGGTAAAGATTTATTTGCATATGGACCAATAAATAGATCTAAACTGCATTCAGTGTTAATGATTCAACTATATACTGTGAGATCAGTAGGGTTTCAGACTGGCACACCCATAAGAACAGTGGTTGTTTGTAGAATTTCACTGTTTGCTATGTACTAGCATCAAGCAGAGGACCAATACACTGGCTTATTTTTCCTTTCTTTTTTCTTTCTCTTTTTATTTTTGTTTTTCCTTATGAAGACATGTCTAATTTAATTTCATATGATTTCTTCAGTGCAAGAAAAGCCTTCAGAACAAATATGTGATATGCCTTATGGATCCCTACCCCATTCCACATAACCATCTTCAAAGTGTAGAATCAGATTGTTCTCACCAAAGTGTCTTCTGGTTTGCAGACTTTTTCATTCACTAAATACAGGCTGTTATACTATACTAATGCGTACTAGTGCAATACCACAGAATCAATTATGTTGCAAAAGACTTTTAAGATCACCGAGTCCAACCTGTGACTGAACACCATCATGTCAACTAGACCATGGCACTAAGTGCCAAATCCAGTCTTTTCTTACACACCTCCATGGACAGCAACTCCACCACCTCCCTGGGCAGTCAATTTCAATGCCTAATCACACTTTTTGTGAAGAAATTCCTCCTGATAACCAACTTGAACCTCCACTGGCACAGTTGGATGCCATTTCTTCTTGTACTGTCACTTGTTGCTTGGGAGAAGAGGCCAACCTCCTCTCTATAACCTCCCTTCAAGTGGTTGTAGGAAGTGATAAGGTCTCTCCTGAGCCTCCTTTTCTCCAGGCTAAACACCCCTAGCTCCCTCAGCCACTCCTCACAGGACTTGTGCTCCAGACCCTTCACCAGTTTTGTTGCCCTTCTCTGGACTTGCTCCAGCACCTCAATGACCTTTCTGAATTGAGGGGCCCAGAACTGGACACAGGAATCAAGGTGTGGCCTCACTGGTGCCGAGAATTATGAAAGGTCAATAAAATCTGGCATAAGAAACAATATTAAAGCAAAGAATACTGCATTTTTAGCTATCAAAAGAAAGGAAAATAACTATGAAGCTATGCCTGTTGAGTGAATCAACACTGTTTTCTTCTTGATTGATTTAGATACCCTAAATATTTTTGTATACAACAAAAACAGATGTTAATAGAGATAACTGTGGGCTTGGGATTGGCAAATAAACCAAAATGTGATGCTTGAAAGAGGGAGAAAGAGAGAAATGATGAAAAACCATATTGTAAATTAGTATTTTCTAAGAAGGCCACTGTTGTCTAGATAGAAAACTACAGAGAATAATTTAAAATAATATTTTCTTAAAATCAGCCCATTACTCTATGGCCAAACACTAATGTTAAAGCAACCCAAATTTTATAGGTTTGGTTTATGTCATATTAGACCTTAAGACCAATTAAGTTTTAATTTATGAAGTTCTAACAATCTTATCACTTACAAGGTAAACTAATTAAAAAGCTTTTTAGTCAAATCAGTTTAGTTTATAATAGTATATTTTTTAAAACATTACAGAAAATTCTAAAAATATAATAATTTGAATGCATTTCCAACAAATTTAGGAAAGGATGTATTACCAAGGACATGTTAACTTTTTGTGAAAAGTACCCCTACCTTCATATACTTTGGAGAAATAGAAATTGTTTTACAGAATTGGTCCTAATCTTTTGGACAGAGAAAAGACAATTAAGGTTAGAAAGAGGGGTTTCAAATAATCTTTTGAAGTTTTTCTCTGGCTGATTCTCTGGCCTACATGTAAATCAAAAAAGTCTAGAGACAAGTGTAAGAATAAAGACATCTTCCTTCTCATTTGTTGTCTTTGACTGGTAAAAGTTACAGTACTAATCTTAATTCTGTCACTTCATGATTTTTGTCTGTAGTGGATGCTGAAATTGAGTCAGCTGTGAGATACAGGAGAAACATCAAATGTTCTTTTGTCTCAGAAAGTAAGGTCTTAAGAATTGTTCTGGCTCACTATATAAAATTTACATTTAAAAAAGAAGCAAAAGCCTTGACATCATGAGGTGAACCACTTCATATTTTTAGAGGCAATGACTTTCACACATATTCATTTCCAGGAAAGCAGTATCAGAAACAGCAATCCTTACAAGTTTGTCTACAGAAATAGATTTACTGTGAGAGTTTGAGTGGGCTAAAGCCCTCAGTATCCTTGTACACTGTAGCATAGGTAGACCAGGTTGTGCACTACCATGCACCACCACGTATGTGTGTCTTACAAATCTGACTTGTGTGTCTACTTGCACAGGAAGACAGCTCAACAGTAATGGAGTTCTGTCTTGGAATAGTTTCCTAGAGACAGTGCAATAAAAGATCAGATCTAGTTTGTAGATATGTGATGTGGACGCTTTTGAAATGTCATCATACTAGTGTAAGCCACTGCATGCCTTCTGTAAAGTAGGCATGATCACAGGTCATGATGATGGTGTGGTGTGGTCAGAAAAGCATTGATCTCTGCAAACTTAGGATAAAAACTTGTCATACAAGCAATCATTTTAAAATATTGCACTTAAAAAATATCTTCAAAGTAAGTGAATACAGAAGTAAATGTGAATTTCCATCTTGCTTTAAGATGAGCATGATAGGATACCATTTATAATAGGATATGTTTCTGAATATTATTTCCAAAGAGCAAAAAGGGGCTTTTATTCTTTGTACAGTGTTCAGTAAATGCAACCAAGAATGGATGTCTGTATCTTGTTATCTAGCAGAAAACCAAGGTTTTTTTGATTCAATAATAAAGGAACTGCAAACTGCTTACAGTTATTCTAATGTCTCTGTCTCTAATGACATGCTTTAAAGCTGTAGTTGATTGTAGTGTAAGCTTTTCAGTAATAGGGCAGCAGATTTATTTTGGTTCATGTATTAGGATGAGAAAAATCAATTTTCTGTCCAGAAGACAGAACTAGCAGTGTAAAAGAAAAAATCTCTAAATACATACATTGGTTTTGTGGCAGCAGAAAGTTAGAGGGATCAAAACACAGGGGCACGCATATTGTATGCCACACTACATAGATGACACATGAGATAGAGTTTAGTTTCAGTGTCTGCTGAAGGAAGTAGCATAACAAAGATGACTGTACTTCAATTTGATGGAGAACAGGACCATGTCTAATATCTCAATGAATATGTAATAAAACCCCCACCTTTAACTCAATAAAAAAAAATCCTTTACAATAATGACATCTGCAAGCAATAATTTTTTTTGTGATTTATTGTTAACTATTGAGCAATTCATCCTGTTTGCATTTCAGCTTCCAGAGTTTTCCTTGACTTGCATACTGGAGGGAATATTACTGGTATCACAGGAGGTGGCACTATTTCCTTCATATTCACTCTGAATTTGTCTCTTCAGACACAGAACACACAAAATAATTGAAAGTATTGCATTTCATGAGATCTGTGAAATTGTGTTCATAACAAGGTCTGTTGGTTGAAGACCAAGTTGAGGGTCGCTGTGTCTTCTTACTGTTCCAGTACCTGCTGGGATGCTGCTGAACTGGTTTTCAGAGGCATAGCTAAGTAATTTAAGACTGAGAGCAAGGACAGTTAAGAAGGGGATTGTAGACATGAATTGCATCCTTTCTCCGTTTTGAGAAAGTAGCATGTTCTTGGGTTGCTGTTTCTTGGAACAGAGATGAGAGAAGACAAATTGGAAAGTACTTGAGGTCCTGTCTTGTAGGGAGATAGAAGTCACCAGTCTGGTGTCTTTGATGCAAGCAAGACTAGGAAGAACCTTAGAGGTGCCTTGGTAGAAAAAGAGTCTTTTCATTGGGGGTTTAGAGTTCTGTCAGCTCATAATTTGCTATCTAAAACTAGAGTTCATGACAAAGCCAAATTTTTCCACAGTGCACCAGTTCTAGCTATGTGTTACATCTTCCATCCGGATGAAAAACTCTTAAGGCCAGAAATGCTTGTGCTGCATTTTTAAAAAGAGTAATGCCCAACTATCCTACACCCTAAAATATTGAAGCCTTGACGCTGTAATGTGGAGTATGAAGCTGGATGTGTGATTGATATAAACTTTGTGTCTTGTCATATCCCAAGGGTAAGAATAATTCCTATCATATCACAACTATATAAGCAGGACTCTTTGTAAATAGAATAAATGTCTTTCCAGAACTAGGAGCGTCTGTTCTGTTTAATACATGCAAGTATTTTATTAATTAATTACTGAAAACTTAATAGAACTTTTTTTTTTTTTTGTTCTAAAGCTGTGTCTATGATCGCAGGAGATTAAATGTGTGGTGGTTATCTAAGAAGAGGTTGCTACACAATGGTGAATCATCTGGTATTATTACCAGACAAATTGCATTTCCAGAATTTAATTATTTAATTTAAAAGATTCCCATAGTGTATCTTCTATACTTATCTTCATTGAAAATGAGAAGTAGAGAATGGATTGCATAAAATTATTGAAATTAAGTATATAAAAATTTAAGATTATATATGTCCAGAATCAAGTACCAGATTAAATTACTAGGCCAAGAAGTGTCCTAAGGCTTTACATCTCTTAGTAAGGCCTTCTGTTTTCTCTGTGCCTTCTATGTTAATTAATTTAACTGTATTTTCTTCCTCCAACTTGAGAAATATATTGGTCTAGAAAAGAGAGAGAAAATTAATTAAATTGACAATTATGAGCCTATTCTAGGGTAATAGTGTTGAGTTGATATTAAGTGACATGGGGCCTTGAGCTAATATACTCTGGAGTTCCTTTTTGTGTAGAGATTTTTTCGGTTGTCAAAAAGAAATTGGTGACTTGGTTTGCTTTAAAAAAGACAAATTTATTAGAATCATAATGTCTATTGTATCACAGGTTTCTACTGTCTATCAAAATCTATAGTCTTTTGGCATAAATATTTTGCAGTGGATAAAGACAATCTGAAAACATCTGAAAAATAATATTAGAAAAAGTATGCTGCTAATCAACAAGTTGACTTTGTGAGCAACCACTGAATTAATTTTCTTAAGAATACGTTTGAACTGAAAGATGTTTGTTATGGAGACCTGAATTGAATTTTGTCTGTGGGTCTAGTTGCATTCAGAATCACCAATCTTACTAAAAAAAAAAATTTAAATCAGAGGAATTTGACTTCTGTGTATGATGTAGTGCAAGATGTACTATAAAATAAAAATAATGTAATTTGGCCAAATGTTGTACAAATGGTGCATCTTGATCCATGAGTAATGCCACCAATCTTACTAACTAACCATCATGAAGATAAGAGCTTCTATATGAGTGGACACTTGGCTCCCAAAATCCTGGTCAGCTTTATCAGCCATGAGGATGAGACTTTGCTTTGTGTGCCTGTGATGGTTTGACTCTGGCTAGGTGCCAGGTGCCCACTGAGTTGCTCTATAGCTCCCTCCCCCAGAGGGACAGGGGAAAGGACAAGATGAATCAGTGGGTCGAGATAAGGCAGTTTTTATTGAAACAATAGAGAAGCGAAAGCAAGGGTCTGCACGTGCATAAGCAAAAAGAAGGAAAGTCAATCTCTACTTCCCATCAGCAAGCGATGTTCAGGCACGTCCTGGGAAGCAGGGCCTCAGCACTCATAGCGGTTCCGTCGGAAAGCAGACATTAAAGAATGCCCCCCCTTCCTCCTCTCTCTCTTGGCTTTTATATCTGAGCTGACGTCGTATGGTATGGAGTGTCCTTTTGGTTCCTTTAGGTCAGCTGGCCTGCTTGTTTTCCCTCCTGAGGTCTTGCCCACTCCCTGCCCCTTGATGGGGGAGAATGTTAGAGGGACAGTGCTTGCTCAGCAGTAGCCAAAACACTGCTGTGTTATCAACTGAAGCACAGCACTGGCAGGGCTGCTGAACTCTACCTCAGTTAGAACCAATACAGTGCCCTTCCCTCCAGACAAGGGGCTAAGGTGGCACCAGTGCTCATTTCAGTGTGTGTAATCCTGAGGAGCTGCTTGCCTTTTTTTTTGTTTTCATGAAATCTTGTTGAATGGTTGATCTTCATGTGATTCTCTACACCCTGATGACTGAAGTGGATTAATTCTTTTGCCTGTCCTTTTGGTGGTAATTAACCATGTGGCCTCAGTTTAGAAGGATGCTTAATTCACAAAATGCCATATTGGGTCCTTTCCTTGTCACAAGGGATACAAACAACTGTGACAGATGACACAGAGTTGTTGTCCGTTGCTCCTTGAGGCAGCTGGAGCTAACAGAGCAGAGTGATAAGGGTCAAAATCTGCTCAGGAGAAGTTCTTATCTTTTGCTTGTCACAATTCTGTATCCCCTAAAGCTGGGCTAACAAAAATGATAATGACTCAGTGACAGAGAGATTAAGGCTGTTAAATGAGGCAGTGTGCATCACCTCCAAAAATTTATAGCAATGTCTTCAGTCCAAAATGGAGTACTTAAGCTGAGTGGTTTTGGACAGGTGAGAGTTGCCACGGGTATAAAGTGTGAGTAACTTGAGGCCTTCAGCAGTGGTCACATGACCTGAGAGAAGCAATTCTAGCCTCTCCCAGTCTCCATCGGAGTCACGGCTGCTTTAGTTTTGCGTGCTGGTATTTGCAAAATTCACACACCCGGGTTGGTAAAAGCAGTAGAAGTAAACAGATGAGGAAGGGCTCTTTTCCGCTTATTATCAGCAGGTTTTAATACTGGAGTTGCAGAGCAGTGGATAAAGACAAGGGACAGCTGGCTGGTGCGGGCTGTTTCATATGGGACTGGGGAAGGTCTTAGGTATGAGACCCAATGGCTGTAGAAGGCTCGCGTGACGTCAGCAGATGGATGGAGGCACTGGCCAGTCAGGCAGGGATCCGTAACACAGAATCGACAAACGGGCTGCCCTTTTGGGTGGGGACTGACCCCCGCCGTGCCTGGAGTGGCCTCATGGCCACCCGGCTCCAGGACAGACCCCCTCATGGTGGGCGTGGAGAAACGGCTGTCACGCGGCCTCGGGCCCCCCCCCCCCGGGCTGGCCACCCCAATGGGCGAGCTGGGGAAACGCGGGGCTCCCCCCTGGTCTGGCCACCCTGGCGGGCGAGTGGGGGGGAAAGCGGGATCCACCACTGGCCCCGCCCAGGTGTGACGCAGCAGAGAGCAAAACCATACTAATAAAATACACTGACCAGTGCACTGATGGAGTCAGTGGAGAACAGTGGAGACTTTCACTCCTGAACAGTGGAGACTTTCACTTCTTTGCCTGGCATTCCCTTGTTGGTTTTTAAAATGGTGCCTTTGTTCTATGTAATGAATGGAGAGAGGTGGATGGCCCTGAAATATGATTTATGTCAACTTTCAACTCACCTCCTTCCACTGGTGACAGAGGGAGTTGGATGACTTAATTGGACTGGACATCTAAACCGCAGTTGACAATGTTAGCAGTGATGGTGCTCTCTCTAAATGACAGCAATCTAGAGAAAGTATCAATTTTATCTTAAAAGTAGATGGGATAATTCAATATTTCTGCATTGATCTTCCTAAGGTTAAAAATGACAGGAATGAAAAAGAGCCAGAGGCTCCTCAAAAATGTGAAGAATACTGCACTGTGATATGGAGAATATTTAAGAGAATTGGCCAAGAAAATAACTAAAATGAGGAATGAAATTAATCAAGTCATATGAAATCCTGAAGGAGAAAAAACTTAAAATTAAATAATGTTAGAAACCATAAAATGTTTGTGCATTTTGTTTGGATGATTGTATTTTAAAAAATAGCAGAGTCTGTAATGAGCAGTAATTTCAATCAGAGCTTCAAAAGCAGTACTTGAGTTGCTGAATAGCAGTTCTAAATACGGTAAACAGCAAAAGAGCCATCTCCTCCACTGTAAAATTAAAAAGGTTCATTGAAGCTAAAGATGCTATGATGACTTACATCAGCTGAAGAGCTGCCCCGTGAAGTTTATCAGTTCCATATTGAAATATAAATTGGAAGGCATGTATAGTAATGACTTCAGCTGCTTCCTGTCAGACAATGTTTAAACCTGCATGCTGTATCTACAGGCTGCCTTGTCCAAAAGGGTCTGAGAAGGAAGCCAGGGTGTGGAGGGGAGGCACATCAGAAAAAAAAAGAAGAGTTTTTCTATTTTGCAAGTGGAAAGGAAGGCAAACTTCTCCTTATTCTTCACAGCACACGTTTAACAGAGTGCTTCGGCATGGAGTTTGATTTTACATTAAGACATCGAGGCTAATCTTCAAACAAAAACAAGTAAAAGCAAAGGATGCAGGCATTAGGATCAGTTTTGTCTAAACCACTTAATAATCATGTTGCTGTACTCTGAACAAGCTGCAAGCTTGAGAGCAGGGAGTGACAATAATCAGGCATCATTGTCACAGAGGCAGATGCCAATCTGGAAATTTACCACAGAATGAATCAGATTAAGCCTTTGTAGCTTGGCTAGTGGAAAAGGATATTGGAGGACATATTGGTGGCTTTTGGCTACACCGAGTGACAAAATTAGTTACTTTTTGAATTACTCCATGAGGATTCTCTTCCCTCATGGGAAAAAGGGCTGTGTTCATGAATACCTCTTCCCTTACAATGAGGAGACATTGACATTTCCTTCCTCAGTTCTTAACCTCCACATTTTGTCTTTTCTGTCTTCAGTCCTACCCTTTACACTCACAATTTGTGGCTATATATATATATATGTATATATACACACACATATATAGATATGAGAAATATATCAGTTTCTCTACCTATCTTGCACTAACCCAGTATTTACAGAAAACAATCTCTAAAATTCCTTAAAGCTATAACATTAAGGAAATAAATGAAAAATAATCATAATCCCCTAACCTGATTAGAACAGTGAAATCTGTTGGTTATATGTATCCTTTATATAAATAGTACCTCATTAATCATGGAAAGTATTGTATCATTTTGACTTAAAGTTTTCCTTTTTTTTTCTGATCACAAAGTAATTATATAACATATGCAGGCCAAAAAAACCCCACCACTGCAATGAAAAAAACACCTGTTCAGATTCTGCACCAATTCAAAAACCAGAAAGCTTTTAAAAATTGCTTCAGGAAGAGACTTAAACAAAGCACATAATAGATTGTTTCTTTTGTATTGTTAAGATGTTTTTACATCTATTGTCCTTAAATCCACCTGTGTTTTCAGGATGCAAGGAGACACTTGATAATATAAACAGATTTCTTTGAAACATTCTTCATGGAGACAGTCACTGATGTGGACCAAGGAGATATCCTGCTGTGAATCTCTGGCACCATGGAGGCATAGACATCTATGTACCGTGGAAATAGATCCATTCAATTCTGCTTGCAATATGTGGAATGGGACTGGTGTCTTCTCTGAATGATATCAGCTTAGTGGTGCCATCTTGCGAAAAACATGGAAGGGAGGAGAAATTTCTTATCAACTCCTGCCCATTCAAATAAGACAAAGGTTTTTAGGAACTGGGAGAAAATGCAGGAGGTGACCAGCTGAAAGAGGTGTGGCCGTGTCACTCAGAATGTCCTTTTATTTTTTATTTAACTTTTTTGTTTGTTTCTTTCTTTCCCCACCAAGTATTGGATATCTCAGTTGAAGGTGATGCTTTCTTCTCTACCAGCATGCTCACATATACAAAAATTTTTGCACCAGTTTAGAACAGAAGTGTTTACAGTGCAGTAATATATGGATATGCTGCACAATGCTGGCGTTCCAGAACAGGGAATATGCCACATAAATGGCATCTGTGGCTCAGAGTTTTTAAAGGTGAACTAACTAAGTAATTCTAGATATGGTAAAGGATGTTCCTGTTAACAAATGGAAGAGTCTGGCTTTATTTCCGTATGTATTCATATTGCTCTAATGGAAAACAGATGGCCTCTTTATGGAAGTTGAGTATTAAAGGACATTTTCACCCTTATGATGTTCCCACTAATGGGTAAAATGAACCACTTACATTAACTTGGAGAGATGTCAGCTGCATTAGATACTAGGTATGCTTGATTAACTCTTACTGTATTTGTACCTTATAATGCAATATGGCCTCAAATGAAACACAATAAGATGGTGTTTCAAGTTTGAGTGCTCCTGCTGGAAGTAACATTATCTTTTTTGTTTTTTTGCTACAGACTAAAACTGAATAGACTAATTTCTTTTTTAAATCTTTAAAATATCTAGTTTTCTAGTCATATCAGTTGCATTAAACACATATTTTTAAGGCAAAGTACATGACACCATTATCCCTACAGATAATATGACTAATGAAACAGTAGTTCGAGTGCAATAATTGCTGTATTGCCCATAAAACAATGCAAAATGCTCTGCGAAAAAACTGAGATCTCATTTCCAAGTTAAGATATTCATAGCAACTGGACCGTTGCTTTAAAAAAAAAAAATGTGTGAATGCATTTTTCATTTATTTCTTTTGCATTATATGAGAGATACGAAGTGTATTGGTAGAATTTTTATGGTAACTACAGTGATCTAGCATATTTTTCTTCTTTTATTAAAGAATCACTTCAGCAAAATTAAAATAAAAATATTTTGCTTCATTGCAAAAGCACCAGTCTCTGTTGGCCTCTTAGAAAACCAAACTATTGGGCTTTTTTGTATGTCTTCCTTCTTCTGCCTCTCTCATTTGTAGTCTTAAAGTCTAGTGTCTTGCACAGTGTAAATAGTTCCACTAGTTAACTGAACTAATAATATGTTATAAAGGTAAACATGGACATGATATATTGGAAGATTTAGCATGTAATAGTCTTCCAGAGAAAAACAAAATAATCCCCGCTGTCATTCAGAGCTATGTGTCTTTAAACCTTTTTTAATCGTTATGTTTTCTAATTTAATTTCTGTCAAATACATTCTGTTTTACTTCTTTTGTTAACACCTTTATGAGCTACATCTGTACAGCTTTCTCTGCGTTTTAAAAAAAAATAACTCTAGCTAGGACATTTTCTTGCTCCCTTTTTTTATTTTCTGTATTGCAGTCTATTTAGGTAATGAATTGATCTTTGAATCATAAAGAAGAATGGAAGCTTAACTGAAGCTGATATTCAAAAGATGAAAATATTTTTCTACAGTCGGGCTGGACATTCCTTTCCTTAATTATACATTTTGGTATGTTCTGTGTTAATTTTGCTTTGTTATTCTCTATGGGATAGAAGGTGGGTAAAATGCTTAGGAATTTATCTAATCTGCAATTGTACTTGAAGTCCTTTGATTGTCTTAAAAGCTCTTGGTGACCTCTTGCACTTACTACATCTACCCAGTTTTAGTTCTCTGGTTTCCATGGCTTCCAAACGTTATTCATTTTGTTTAATAAATATCATTACTGACACTCATCTTTCCAGCAGCTAGAGCAATTTTATCCAAGTGAATCCCACAATAGTTTCTGCAGTCTGACTTAATGTGATCCTGAAAATTAATTTCCCATGCAACTCCTACCATTAGAAGTGAAGTGGTTACATGCTGAACTGATTTTCCTCTGAGTTCTGAACCCAGAGCTGGCCTCACTTCTGGTCAACATAATTGTAGCCAGGCAGCCATAAAATATGCTTGAAGTGAAGAGCCTTTAAATGTTACAAGATCAATTATATCGGTTGGTCTTTTCTAGGAGCCAGTACTGACATAATCAGACTTGTGAGCTACCATTATTAGCTGCTGAGAAATGCTCCTTCTCTGTTCAAAATGAATGCCTCCTCTCACAAATTGGAGAATTTTAATGAAAACAAGGCTTATTACTGTCTCTTACCTCTTCTGTATCACAGCTGCAGAAATATGTACTGAAACATACCTAGCTATGAAGACAAAAAGACAATGTGAGGTGGGAGATATATGTCTGTGGGACAGAACTCAAATTTTCCTGGATATATTTGTGTCTTTGTTGAAGACTTCTTTTTTTTCCAAATACCATATACTGTCACCAATTTATAAAAAACAAATGTGATTGATAAGTATGCACAGGATAAGCAGAAGACTCAGTCCATCCATAGCATGAAAGACAAATTACGTAAATAAGGACAACTCAATATAGGTAAACTGCCATAGTCATGTGATCAGGTAATGTTTTATTTACAGGAATGCTGAGCATCAGTCGCACGTTTGTCAAGTCTAGGGATTTCTATATTTCCAAAGACAAACAGTGGTGACAAAGGGAGTACTTATATAATTTACATATTTGTGTTTAGTAGAATATTTCTCTGTTTTGATATATAAAAAGTATTAAAACTATACTGAAATTTAAGCTCAGTTCAGTTAAGTTTAAGTTTAGAAAGTGGAAAAAATCTGAGCATTCCTTACTTGTCATTTTTTTGGTTCAACTTGCTTTTATTTTTCAAAACAATAGTTCTTTGCAAACTGATATTTCCAAAGAAAATAGGGTACTTTGATTTGACTAGTTGGTGGCACATTTCAGGGCAAAAAAACCTGATGAAATGTTGCTTCAAGAAAATTAAAAAGAGAGAGAGACAAATGAACCACGTACAGTAAACAATTGTTCTAGGAAAGTCAAGAACATCTCTAATAACTCAGTTTTACTAAATAAACTAAATAGTGTCAGTTTGCTTTGTAAAAGACCAAGTGTCTAAAATGAAGACCTTCACAGAACTACACTGATTTTAGGTATCTGTGGCAAGGAACAGCAATATACCTGTGTATAAAACAGTAAACGGTTTGCTCAAAGTAGTCTTTTAAATTACTGCTTCAGAATTCCTGCAGTTATTGTAAAATATTGACTTTCTCGCAGCAATAAATTCACTTTTGGGGTTGCTTGCCACTGTATGAATACCAATGTGATGTAAATGAAGAAGTGACACTCAGTGACTGGCAACCTTATGGCTGCCAGCCTTTCAGTGGGTACACAGATTCAGCACACAGAATCCCAGTGATTTGTATGCAGTGCTAAATCACTCCATCTACTGCCTAACTGTGCAGCAGATGTATTTGACCATAACGTCTGATAGCATTCAGTAAGCAATTTCACGTTGAACTGTTTACTCAAATGCTTGACTTCTTGGCTGTGCTCACTAACAAATTCCATAGAAATGAACAGTGGGGCAACCCTGGACTCTCTTGTCTCTTTACTTCTAGTTTTAATCTCCTTCACACTGGCAGTGGACCATTAATGCTGAAAGAAAATTTATTTGGTTTCTTAAGAGACGTTGGTTTAGTGCTCTATGCCATTACTTCAGCTATGGACAGGCAAACAAAGATAGGTTCCGCTCTTTTCAAATCTGCTGTCATTCACCCTGATAAAGGACTCTGAAGCCTACAAAAGAATATCTTTGTTTTGTATAAGTTCTGAAAATAAATAATAGTTTATAAATTAAGATTTCTGTCATAAATCAAGATTTCTGTTTTCACGTTGTCAGGAGGTGTTTTCGGACATTTATGAAAGGGAATATAATAAAGAGAAATTAAAGAAATTGTAATAATTTAGAAATAGGAGCAGAGATGCTGAACTGAATGGATAAAATAACTTTGTGTAAACTAAGGAATAATTCTACTGATTGCTTTTTGATTGTTCATGTTAATTTAATATTATATTCCAGTATCTGAACATCCACAGTAGAGATCAATACATAACTTCTTACAAATAACAACAATTCATAAATTTTTGCTCTGTTAGAATGGTGCAGAATGAAGGCTATAAGTCTGAACAAAAGTATTATTTTAACATTCAAAAGGTTGGAAAAAATGGAAGAAGCCAGAAAACATGCAGGTCTAAAAGCTTCAGTGGGAATTTTACCACTATAGATGAAGAGAATCTGCTATTATTCTTTTAATTATATTTTCACACAGTCATGTCCTTCCCTTTTTTCTGCTTTCGTATCTTGGCTCTACCGTATAGCTGTCAGGTCTCCTAGGTTGTCTTGGGGAAATATACTGGGAGTTCCTCCAAAGGAGATAAATATGTAGAACAAAGCCTTCACAACTTCATGGGTACAGAGAAAAATAAAACCAGGCATCACTTTTAGAATTTTGCAGCATATCTCATTCCCCTTCTTAGCATGACTCTAGGCAGAAAGATCATACTGCAAACATAAAATGGCCTTTTTTAACACAGACACTAGCCTCTGAAGTGCTTACAATAGGGCTATATGCCAGAAAACTGGAATGGAACAAATACTACAAGGATGCTGAACATTTTTCCTTGTAACAACAAAGAAAATGTTAGATTCCAAATAAAAGACTTTAACAACCTGCCAAAGTAATAACTATGCTTTCTATCTTGTGCCTTTGGCCACGCTCATCTCTGAGGATTAACCCTGTGTAAGATATAAATGACAGCTAAATCTAAAAAAACTTTTTCTGTTTCAAGAGGATGTTAGAGGTCTTGCCAGAATAGGGAAAAATATATAGGCTTTTCATCTAGAATAGCTAAGATAACTTGGGAAATGCATTTCAAATTCTGAAGAAGTACTCTTCTAGACCATGGTAGCAATATTTTAAAATAATTAATTCGTAAATATCATCACCTCCTTAGCACTCCTAATCAATTAACAATATGCTTGTATATTTGTTTGAAATTTAAATATTTGTAAATACTGCAACATTTCACTGCTTTAGTTCCTTTAATAGTATTGAAAATAGTTAAGATATCTTGCTTTAAGAAAATTGTTCACTTTTGCTTCTAAGCATTCAGAAAATATATTTTGACAGAAATGCTTTGTATGCTGCTTCATTGTTAGTGGATAAAAATCCTGTGCAAGAGTGACCTAAGGTTCTACACTTCAGTTTCCCCTCTGCAGCTCAGCCACATGCAATAAAGAGAAAGGTACTGAGAATAGAAGTTCAGAGTGCTTAGGAAGCCATCTAAACCCTAAGACGCTGATTATCTGTGATTAACCAAAATGGAAACTACACTGACCTTTTAACTGTAGGTTTAACTTCCATCCTGCATATCTACAGTTTTGTTTGAATAATTGGCAGTATAAAATTGGGTAAATTTTAGTTTAAATAATTTCGTATTTGCAATGAATTTATTTCTAAATCTGAAGTCATGATGTCTTAGAGGACCTCTTTTTCACATTACAGACCATTAGCTGGGAAGTTTTCATCACGTGAGTGAGTCCTGGAGCAGCACAAGCCTCTGGATGAATTTTGTTTTCTATAACTGTCTATCTCTACATATTTTTATGTGAATACCTGAATATGCAAATAAATATATTTAAGTATATTTAGAGTATATCTTATCAACTTTAATTCTATTCAGGAAAAAAGAAAATCAGACAAATCACTGAGCCCTCCCATAACTATAAATAAATTGATGAAAACTTTTTCAACACATGGATTTTTTTCAAAGGATTATCTTTCTAGCTTTTGAAGAGTTACTAGTAAAAAAGAGACTACTATTCATAAACACTGAATTTTCTGAGGTGGGATAAATGTTCTGAGATTGTTCTGATTGAGAACAGACATCTTTACATTCCATAAAAATAGCCATTTTTACTGATTATTTTAAATGGCAGATAATTTTGCTAGTTTGATGTAATGGAATGCCAATTCAGTTGTGCACATTTGTGATGTGAAGCAGCATGTTTAGGAGAATATTTCACTCTTGACAGTAATAATCTTAAATTAATACATCTCAGCAAGATTCAGAAAATGTGGTTCAGATTTAGTGCTACTTCTACAAATTTTGTAGAATACTGAGAATTAGAAAATCATGTCACATTTTCAAATTAATAAAACATGTATTTAAGACCTGTTAAAAGACCTAGTTAAAAAGTGAAAATTCTATGCAAATATTACTTTGTGTGTTCAAGGACACTGCATATTTATTTTACAGAGGTTGAAGACTGGGTCCAGATTTGTTATTTTTTCCTGAATTATATTCTAACTTAATCTGTATTATCATATCAATGTTAAATGATTTTTTGATAGACACAGCACAACAGTTTCCCTAGGCTAAGTTCCATTTCCTGCCATCCCACTGCTGACCCTATAATTCTCACTGAAACTTGCTGAAGGAAATCTCTTCATGTCCAAGCCAGGGGGTGCCCAAGGGCTAACCGGGGTTGCGACCTTCCTAGAGAAATCTTCCCGCAAGGGAAAAGCTTTTCCAAGGGTCTCTGCAACCTCTCAAAACGACAGGTGGTCTCAGAGGGTGCAGCCACTATGGCTATAAGTGATTTCAGCTAGTGATTCAGCTCCTGGTGAGATCAGCTCAGTAAGAGCCCACCTGGGCAGGCCCAGGGATGGAGACAGAGATGAGGGAGCCTTAGCACAGTAAATTCCACAGGTAAGCTTTATTCAGCAATCCCTGTGAAGGGACTTGGCTAGGCTTTCCCCTGAAAGTCAGGGGTGCTCACAGGGGGTTTATATGGGGAAGGCAGGGTGGGATGGACATCAGTTCCGCCAACAGGATACAGACTATTACCATAAAAAGAGCAAGGCATGTTGGGGGTAGCCTCTGGTCACTGTGAGTTATAGGAGGGTTCTTATCTCTGGGGATTTGGCCTTCAGGCATCTTTCCTCCTAGGGAGAGCAGAGAGCTCCAGCACCAGTGGTTGGCAGCCCTCCACATCTTCACATGTGTGAAAGTGGGATGTGGTTGTGGGGTGGATAGGTACATAGTTTTCTCTCCTCTTTGCTATTTATGTCTTCCTTTCTCAGCTGACAGAAGGTGCAAAACACCTTGCTTTGTAAGCTGGAAGAGGGTATGCTGCAGATTGATACAGCTCCACGTAAATGCAGAGGGATGTGAGAGAAAATCAGCTTCTTTAGGCTAGCTGGGCAATCTTACTACAGATTTTAAGAACTGACAATACAAAGTATTAATTTTGATACAAAAAATCAGCTAATTTACCTATCTACTGGGGACACCTGATAAGTATATTTTGTGTATGTTCTCATCTAGGCTTTGTTTTAAGTAATAACTGTGCTTCCATATAAATGTAATGTTAATATAATGTTCCTCTAATTAGGTTATACTTGAATGTATTTTTTTTTTTTTTGGAGAGACTCATTATGTGTAGTGAGATCCATCTGCAGCTGTTTGTCCTTATTAGCTTTTTCTTGAGGGGTTATATTACTAGTTTTTGACCATTTCTTCCTGTTGCAAAGGCAGAAATTCCCTTGCTCACAGAAGCAGTTAGGAAAGATTAGCTGTATATCTGTGAATGTACTCACAGAATAGCCAAGGTATAAGGATATTAGTGTGCACATGCATGTGGAAGAAACTAGCACCAACCACCCTGATTTTCAGCTCTGTTGACATAATGTAGTTAACTGCCATGTATACCAACTCTCATAGACATGAGGCTCCTATAAGATTGCTTGAGTTCTTTTTTTGTATTTTTTTTCAAAGACTTTAAAAATCCTTTTAAAAAGTTGCATAGAAAATGGTTTCCATTTTGTAATTTCAGCTTTCTTAGTAAAATATGATTGCTTCTGACTATCATATTAAAGTTCTCTGTGGAAGTATCAAGATGCACAATGATTAAACACATGCCAGAAAACAGAGAAAATGAATGACCTGTACATTTATATGAAATATGTATTAAGTTTCCCTTTAAATGAGGGTAATTTTTGAGATATGCTGCATTGACTTTCTTGTATATCACATTACACTGTATTGTATGTCTCATTACACTGTGTTATCACTTCATGGTATTGTAGTTTGTATGGTGACAGGGAGAGTGTAATGTAATGTGATGATGTACTGTAGCTGTGAAATACTATTAAATTACGACACTCTAGGGATTCAGTGTAATACACCATTTCACTAATCTCAGTTTCAGAATCTGTAGGAGTGTGCTGAGGGAAATACTTGCCTCAAAAGGATTTTCTGAGTTTACTTACCTCATTTGTGACCCATACAGCTTATTGCTAAAATTGCCATTTCCTTAGGATTCTGCTATTTGAGTTGATACCTAGACCTTCCTTGTCTACTGCAGTAATGCTCCAGTAATCCCTTAAATGCATGCTGCTAAAGGAGTGGGATCTCTTGCGGAGATGGTCACTTAATTTAGAAGATTATGAATGCTTCCACTTGGTGCTTGACCTCATCTAGGGCACAAGCTGACAGTTTGAGAGAGGCTAACTTGGGAAGGATATAAACATTGGCAATTTAAAAGCAACAACCACAAAACCACCAAATTTCGTACACTTTCCTATGTCTCTATTTTTGTCAAAAACTGTCAGAGCAAGTCTGTGTTCAATCTTTCCTTTATTAAGACCAC
Source organism: Climacteris rufus (assembly GCA_013398175.1). Classification (NCBI taxonomy): domain Eukaryota; kingdom Metazoa; phylum Chordata; class Aves; order Passeriformes; family Climacteridae; genus Climacteris; species Climacteris rufus. The sequence goes on along the minus strand of VZRZ01005079.1, from coordinate 573,297 downwards.
TGGAGCAGTACTCTACCAACATGGAATACAGGGTGATCAGTTGTCTTGTATTACAAAGCATATTTAACCTTGAGTTAAAATGATTCAAAGACTGAATTTTTAATCTGATTATAGTGTAAATGATTGCCTTTAATCTCCATTTATGAGAACAAATTTGTTTCATTGTTCTCATAGGTTCTTAAGATGTTATGTAGCTATCATAGATACACAGCTTAGTCAATGGCATGACTTACATAATTTTTAATTTTAAATGGTATGACATTGAGATTGGTTGTCATCAGTGTTATACAAAGGAGATGGATTCCTTCACAATCCTTCTTTGGGATCAGTATCTCACTTATTTTTATTATTTTCCTGTTGTGAGACAGAATAGTTGAAGAGGTGTTGGAACAGAAGTCTTGGGGCTACTATTTATTTTCCTTTCATGTAAAAGTGTGTAGTCATACACAGCTTCTCTGTATATTTCCTTTGTTTAGACAGAAAAACAACTTAAATGTTTTTGAGAATCTTAAGAGCTTTATAATATCTGATATTTGTTATCTGCAGTGCTTTTGTCCAAATGCCTCAGCAAACAATTAAAAATTATGCTCTTCCCCTCATCTCCTTCAAGACTCAATTTGTGGAGCAAATGAAGAATGGCACCTTCCCTTTCTTCTCTGAAGTAGATGTTTTCTGCCTTGCTGGAATGACTCTTCAGTACGTTGAACATCCTTGAGTAACCAGAATGCTCATACAGATGTGTCTCAAAAATCTGTTCCTGGTTTTTCCTAATGTTATTGTGCTATTTCAGGAAAAACACTCAGGGATATGCCCCAATGTGGTGTGGTCATGGGCAGCAAGGTGTGTGGAAGAAGATGGACAGAAATGGTTTTCCAGTTGGTTAGTGCAGGATATGAGTATGATCTAAATGATATGGCATAAGGGGTGGAGATTTTGCTGGTTTTAGCAGTCAATTTTCTTCATAATAGCTGGTATGGAGCTGCGCTTTGGATTTGTGAGAGAAACAATGCTGATAACACAGGAAGTTTTAGCAGCTGCTCAGGAGCGCTTCTACAGAGTCAAGGCCTTTTCTGCCTCTACCCCATCCAACCAGGGAGCAGGTTGGGTGTGCACAAGGAGTTGGGAGTGGACACAGCTGGGACAGCTGACCCCAACTGACCAGAGGTATGTCCCAGACTGTATGATGTGCTCAGCAACAAAAGCTGAGTAAGAAGAAGGAAGAGGAGGGACATTTGGAGTGATGCTGGTTGTCTTCCCAGGTTGTGCACGAGGGACCCCAGCTTTCTGAGGGATGGCCGAACACCTTCCAGACTATGAGAAATGAATTAATACCTTGTTTTACTTTGCTTGTTACTGCAGCTTTTGCTTTACGTGTTAGACTGTCTTTATCCCAATGCACTGAGTTTTCTCACTTTCACTCTTCCGATTCGCTCCCCATCCCTCTGAGGAAGAGTGAGCAGTGGCTGCATGGGGCTGAGCTGCTGACCGGGGTTAAAACATGACAATAAGGCAGACTAGAATGGAAGAGCAAAGGCCTTTACATCACACGTCTCCATATCTGAGTAGCCACATGCCGCGGGTAGAACGCGTGAGTAACTCTGAGCCTTTTGCGTCGGTCTCGTTTCCTGAAAGAAGCGACTTTGGCTAAATCCAGTCTCCAATCAGAGGCGAGCCAGGCATCAGAACTCCTGCAGAATCTAGGCTTAGTTCACGCACAACAGTTTAATTAAAGCAGGGAAGCAAAGAGACGAGAAAGGGTTCTTTTCCGCTTATTGCCAGCAGGATTTTATTACTGGAGCCATGCAGTCTGGTAAAGACACATCAAAATGCAGGTCAGGGCGTGTTATAGGACGGAGGCTAGGGAAGGGCAGTCAGGAGAGCCAATCACTGCGGAGGACCACAATGATTGACAGGGGCGCCGGCCAGTGAGTCAACTGTCCTCACCCAGCATAGGAACAAATGAGCTGTCCCCCTGGGTGGGGACAGCCCCGCCACCCTGGCCAGGGAGCCCCCCAGATGACCCAGAGCTGTGCCACCCCAGCTGCACCACGCGGGAGGGGGGAAAGGACCAGCCCTCGCGGCTCTGGCCCGGCAGGGCCGGGCCCGGTCGCAAGCCACGCCCAGAGGCATCGCAACAGCTACAGTGTGGAGAAACATTTATATAACAAATGTGCCATACTGACTTTGATTGTGAATTATACTTCCTTTCATGAGATAATTAAAGTAAGACAGTAAAAAAAAAAAAAATCCTGTTTTCATTGGAAAGCTGTAATAATAATTTGCATGTTAATTTCTTCTGAAAGCTAATGAGAATCATCAGTTCTTTGTAGTTCTGTATTATAACCGTGCCTTTGATTATCTCCTTCATTCCCTCCTCATACTAAATTATATCTTGATGTATATGTACTAGCCAGTTTTTAGATCTTGAATTTGCAACAGCATTATTTTTGTTAAAAATTCAGTACAGTAGTAACAACTCATGAATGACATCTGCGCTGACCATAGAACTAGTTCACTGAAATTTAGAAATCTTTTTCAGTTCTGATATCTTTTATCAATAGTTACTGATATTTTATTTGGAAATGTTTCACTTTTCTGCTTCACCTTTTTAATAAAAGTTCAAACAAGTATAGCTATTCTTCTGCAGCTTCACTTTAATGAAACTGCGCTGTTTGCAATACTTCAGTCAGCTCTGACTCTGTTGTTAAGGAATACATTCAGGGCAGGGCAGTTCGAACTGTGGCTTGAGGTCTGAGTGGAGAAAGCCCCAGGCAAGAGGCTGTGAACTGCGGACCCTTTGCTTAACAAAAGGCACGAGGACCTGCAGCCCAGCCAGGTGAATGGACACAGCATGAGGCAATGATCCAGACTTTCGCTTGCTTAGAGTGTGAGGGTATAAATGCCCAAGGGTGCCTCTGCTCGGGGTCCCTCGTTGGTGGCACCAGGCTTGAGGTGTTATTTTGTTATTTAGTTACTGCAGCAAGATTAAATTATTTTAAGCATCTGGACGCCTGAGACTCTGTTATGGGAAACCTGGTGTCCAGTCGGTGAGGAAACCTGTGTGACTGTGTAAGTGTGAGGTGTGTAGTGAAGGGGCCTCAGTCCCAGCTCAGGTGATTAACTGTGACTGCCAGAGGGACTCCTGGATGGTCTCACAGGAAAGTCTCCTTAATACCGTGTGCTAATACATATACAATACTAATTTGTTTTCATTTCCAGCTGAATTTTGTGTTTAGCCCTCTCAGAACCTTTCTAAAAGTCATGATGTTATGCAAATCTTAAGTTTGTTTTAAATACTTACAGAAGGGCGTTTTGTTATGCATAAAAAATTTAATATGTTTTGCTTCTGTATGTGTTCTACACCTTCTTTATCTTATCATTTTATTTTTGATGTTGCATTTGTGAATTGGAGTTACTTGGGACTTGCAGTATACCTTGAGTGATTTCTCTGTTACTACCTTTACCATTACCTGGTAAGCAAATCTTGATCAAGTCACCTTGCTGGTAAAAAGTTAGACAGTAATTATTTGGTAATAGAAATCTAGCACAAACACTGCAGTTGAGATTTTCTCTTTTGTGCAGGTTTTTTTTTTTTTTTTGCTTTTGTCCCACTCAGTAGTTCCTGAAAAGGGGCAAACAATAAAAAGTCAAAATGAGTGACTTAAACCTGTTTTGGACACAATGCGTCTGTTCATGGTTAATTCACCTATTTACCCCCTAAGAAACTGTGGTCATCCCCTTCCAAGGAGATCCTCAACTGAATTAAATGCAATGGTCAAGGTTCATTAGAAACCAGAGTGTCAGGTTACTGAGTAGCTGTCCACTGAGTATCAAATGCCAGAGAAAAGCTTTCTTAATCACACTAAAACGTTGCAGCTTGTTTCTACATTGCCGAAAAGACTATTAATTATGAGTGCATTTTCATGGATGTATGACTTTTTATTAATGATGGATGATCTTCAAAAGGTTAAGCTATGAATAACTATGTTAGTGTTTGCACTAGGTTGATTACAGTAGTAAAATACGTCTGCTTCTGTGCTGCCTGGCCCTTTGTGTAGAGCAGACTGCCGTGACCAGGTGGCACAAGCAGGGCCTTGCAGCAGCCCTGTGATGTGGTCCAGCTCCCAGCACGCCTTGCTGGGCTGGCAAGGATGTGGCCCCTGAGGGTTTTCTTGGCCGACAAATGCTGGCAACCTCTAGCCTGGCGCCACTGCTCTGACAATGGTGAGGGAGGTGTCCCACAGCACACTGAATAGCTTTCTAAAATACATCTTATACAACTAAGCAGTTTCTAGGGGAAATGGCAATACCCTAGTCAGTTACATTTTAGGGCATCTCAGCTAAGCCTCTGGTATCTCCTGAAAGAAGCTGTAATAGATGGAAAAGCCATTCTGCTACAACAATATCTGTTCACTAAAATCCCTTCAATAGATTGCAGCAGGCTACCATGGTTTCCTGACAATAATGTTTAATCCTGTGTATCTTTTCTGACTTCCTCCACTTTTTATGTTTTGTTTTTTTTTTTTTACTTCAGTCAATGTATTAGCAAATGTCTTTATTTTACAAATGCAAAAATAGAGTTGTTGATTATTACTTTGCCAGAAAAATATAGATACATTGCCAGAAAAATGGCATTCTGTGGTTATTTACACTAAAAAACACCTTATGAATATAGTGCACCTGCTGATGTACTCCAGTAGAGCCCAGTGTTGGCTGAAAAACTGAAAGAACAATTCTTCCATTTAATGTAAAAAAATATCAATTGTTCAGTTTTATTAAAAAAAATTGAAACTAAAGTTATTTGATGCCGAAGCTGCTCCTTGAAAAATGATTTGTTCTTTCTCTAGCTAGTGTGATCATCAGTAGTCTTGAAATCTACAGATCATTTCTTCCTACTTAATAATACACTACCATTACATTTGAAAGGACCAGTGGTTCTCACTTCTCTGCTTTGCAGCTTCTGCTGAGTGAACAGGCAAGAAGACAGAGGAGGTAAAGTATTTTGATTGGGCATTTTTACTGTTACCATAGAGACTTATTGAAAAACTCAACTAAATGTACTCCTTAAAATGTCAAACACAGAAAGCAGGAGGGAAGTTTCAGAGGAAAAATATCTGAAAAGCATAAAGCTGTTATATTAACTAAACTCACTGCTCTACTCCTTCATTCATTGTAGGTTAAGTAAAATCCTACTTCTGAACTGAAGGGAATTATTTCCTTCAAATATGGGCTTTCAATTACCTTTGAGATATGAACTCTAATCTCTTCCGTGGAAGATGAAAATTAAGTATATCTACCAGTGCCAGTCTTACATGAAGCTTAATTAATTTGGATTTGATTCTTCCTCTCACTTCAGCTAAAAAAAAAGTAAACACATGAGTAATAATCTTACAACGTGCAGAACATTAGGTGTACCTCTGATTTTATTATGGAGGGTTAAGAATGAGACAAATTCATTTTAGTACCATGATTTTTATTACTGATTTTCTGTAGGGGAATGGGCTTTCAGCAAGGGGTCAGTAAGCATTGAAGCCAACACGGCTGTGGGAGTGGGTTGACTTTGCTGCCCAGCAGGGATTTGCTGAGAGCCCAGCGCTGACTGCCTCTGCTCAACTGCTGTGCTCACAGCCTGGCCCACACTTGCCATTACCACCTTCTCTCTCTCTTCTCATTTAAGGAGATTAAGAATGATTATTTATAAAAGGGTCCTCACTATCAGCAGCAATGCTGAACTACAGAAAGCTCCCAAAACTCGTATCAGATAGCACTATAACTGTTTTAATAGGAAATAATACGCACATGATGAAAAGCAAATGTAAGATGAAAATTGCATGGTTTGCAGGATTAATATAGAGTTTCCTAAAGGCCGATGGGGATCAATTTTAGAATTAATATCCTGTCAGTTCTGGGTAACTCTGTCATGCAGACTAAAACACTTTGGCTAGATTGGGTATATTAGAGTGCAGTATTTATTTTGTGGTTATACGTATTGGGCTATGGGCCAGCATTCCCAAGTTCTTTAATCCTTTCCCAAGTTTTGACAAATACATAGCAGAATTTCCCTGGACCTTCCTTACTCTTTGGTTGTTTGTCTGTGAAACTACTGCCATGGTACTGAGTATGTAAAAATATTCCATATACCTTAGGTCTAATGTTTTAATACTTAATACTGAAAATACGTGATTTCTAGGAATTCCTTATATCTGAAGGAATAGCAAGCTGTAATGAATCTATAAACATTGCAAAAAAATCACTCATATTTTTTCATTCATGAGTCTAATCTACATTACTTCCTTAGTTGGAGGGTAGACTTTTTTCCATGTAAAAAGCTTATGTTTTAAAATCAAGACTCCTATGCAACAACTAATAACTAATATATAATATTTGAATTATATTAAAGTTCTAATAATATTTATCAGTAAAAACATAAAGCTTTGTTAGTTGTGTGCTATTTTTACCTCTTCTCTTTTTCAATGGCAAAATGAAAGATGAAACAAATAAAAAGCAGCAAAAGGTGTAATTTATTCAAAAATTTTCTTGTAATGACAGGTTTTCCAATATATCTCAAAATATATTTTGAATTTTATGGGTTTTGCAACTCTTTCTTATTAAAAGGTTTTACTCAGTGGCAGTAATTTTGTATTATGAAATACTCTTCACAGTTATCTTACCAGATTGTCTCAATAGATCCGTAATGTTGCAATTCTTCTTGATGCATGCTGAGTATGGTAAGTATAGAAGTTCCTATTTTGATGCTGTATCATGTTAAAATAAATAAACCATAAGAAAGACAACTTTTTAAAAGTTAAATACTTTTAATTGCAGTTGTATCACGTTAATGCCGAGAGTGATAATTCCTAATTCTTCTTCAACAAGGAAAATCTGTCAGAGTAGTAAAAAAAAAAAAAAAGTCTAATAATGGGAAACGCCTTGGGAATTCTTATCTGTGGACTTGAATAGGTTCTGTCTAATGAAAAATTCTTTCCACATATATTTAAAGTAGCTTGTAAAATGAACCATTTTTGTATCTCATCTGTTCTCTATACTCTAACAAGTGTTGTGCACCCCCTCTTCATAGGAAAGGAGGTCAAGGGATGACCACTTGTCCTGTGATACAGTGCTAAGTCCCTGCTGAAAAGAACAGATGACAATGCAAGACGCTCTACAGGTGTGAGAGACAAACCACTCATGCTTTTTTCACCTCAATTTCATTCAAACTACTAAGACTAATTTATGAAAAGTTCAGTTTACTTCCCCAGACAGTAACATATGTCTGAAAATATGACTTGTTCATAAATAGCAGCCTCAGAATGAATGTATTTGAGAACAAGCTCTTTTTATGAGGTAATAGCCTTAAGAAATCCTGTTATTTGCTATCTAACTTAATGAACCTGTATGATGTCTGGACAAAGTTTTGAAATTTAATCAGGAATGAAGTTTTGGTGCTTACTCTTGAAAAATAGTTTTTAATATTGTGTTTACAAAAATGTAGAAAAATATTAAAAGATTGCATATATCACATTGTTATTAAAAACTAAACTAGGATTTATGCTAAAGGACTAGTGTTAACCCTTTCAGACCTTTTAAGAAATACTGAACACCACATAGAAGAATCGTGGTATATTTTTATTTAGTGTAATTACATATTATTACTACTAATTGTTTATCTTTGCATTTATCTTCCTGTTTCCACTGTGGAAAATCATGTGTAAAAGAATATTAAAAGAAAAAAAAGCTTAGGTTTTAAACACATCTTGGACTGTGTTACTTTTCTTGCTACTGTAATGTGAATGTTGTCTTTCATGGCTACTGATCTGTTCCATGTTGCAGTAAAATACTAATTTAAAAATCAATGAAAACATTTTTCCCATAAAACACAACGCCCTCCAGAGGTTTACTTGGCTCTGTATAGGTCAAAATCTGTGACCTCATAGTATTTGTAAAGTACCAGTGGTAACTTCTCAGATTGTCACACCAAAATTGTTTTCAGGTCTCCAAGGAGGGTTCAGACTCTAGTGTCAGTAGCAACAAAGGTAAGGGCAACAATTATATGTCAGCTCTATTCTACATTCAAAGAGGGCATTTTGCCAGTCTGACACATTGGTTGAAAAAGCCTCACATATAGAAATCTTCGTTTTCTTTCTAATTTATTTTTGGAGATGTGGTAGAACCTGAGATGAATCTATAAAAATAAACAGGATCAGAACCACCATGTAAGACCACCATAGATGTAGTCACAGATAAAGTGAAGGGTAGTTCACTTTCTTTTAGTTCTTGGAGCAAAATATATGTTCCACTCTTTTCCCCTGTTTTGTAGTTTCCCATAATAATAAGTTTTTTACACTGAGCATGCCAGCAACTAAGAAAAAGTAAATTGCCTAAATAAAAATAATTGTAAAGCAGTCTAAGCTTTCAGACTGCTTGTCTTTTATTTATTATTATTTTTAAAATTACAACCTTTACAAATGTTCTCATTTTTATCTTTTGTAAGGTTTAAAGGATTGTAGAAAAATAAAGAAAGATTTCTCAGGAAAACAGTATTTGACTGACTGCAGTTTCTTCGATACTTTTTTTAAAAGGGTCTTGTCTTTATGTAGTGCTGTTGGTAAAAAGATTGTCATCTCTGTAGGTATGGAATAATTAGAAAAGAGGACATAAATGAGATTAACATCTTAACAATACTAGGGAGTATTCCAACATATTGACGGAAGGAGAAAACTCCTCACAGGAGCAGAAAGGTTGCAGATAAGAGAAACTCAATTAAATTCCATTATGAACTTTCTAGGGAAGAATTAAATGAAATGCACTGTCTGTATGACTTCCTGGATAGTCTTTGTGGAGAAAAAAATAGAATAATGGGACACCCACAGAGGTATCAATCGGTGACATTTTTTTGGGGAAAAAAAAATAAATATGAGGCTCTGAGAGAGAGCTTTCAAGAAGAAATAAAATGCTAAAAGGCTGGAATCCTAAAGAAACACTGTGAAAGGGCAAATTTCTCATTGATCTAAATAGAGTTTAGGTGTTCAGCTGGTAATTTCTGACCATATTCGACTCTGATCACCTCCACACATGAAGGACCCATTACTCTGACATTGGTTTAAGACAAAGGTTATGCAATTGCTGAAACTGGCTTTACTGAACTGAAAGGTTGTTAGAGCAGTGCACAGAACACTGATGTTCTACATTACCTCAGGGAGACAATTGCTCTTTCAAAAAGGATAAGTATGCATACGTAGAAATGACTCATGATACACATTTACACTTTGAACTAATTATTATTTAATGAGTGCCTGCCTGATAAAAAAATAAAACCTCAGAAGAGGTAATTTCCTTTTGTTTTATTGCATAAATAAGGGTCACGTAAAGCCAGCTGTGTAAATGTGTATTCTTCTCTCAGGCATGTTATTCTAGGCAGAACTAGTAGCAGTCTCTATTTTTAGAGCTGCCTAATACTCCCTGCTGTGCAAAGCTGTGTCTAGTTATATGAGCTTTGCCAAACTTTCCTGTTTTACTTGAAAATTATTATGGTAAACATCTCCATGAATGCTTCCAAAAATTTTCAGCCATAAAAGTGTAGTTACAACCAAGAAGTCAGAGATGAAAAAATTTTCCATCTTAAATGCTGCTTGAGACCCAGAGAAATGCTACAATATGTTGAAAAACCCTATGCATTTTACAGTTTGAAACTTCACATTTTGCAGGTATTATTTCTTGTGTGAAATATGAGCCTTATGCCATCTCTAATGGTCACTTAAAATTTAACATTGTTGCATACTTTAAACTGTTTATACATGCTCAACTGACACTCATTGTCGGTAGGTTCTTGTCAGAACACATCATCACTGTGGGTGTTGAATCCCCTTAGCATATTGGATAGTGCTGTGCTCAAGGCTGCTCTTATTCTCAGTGGAAGAAAATTGAATATTTTATGCAACGCCTGTCCTAGTTAAGGGTCATTTGAAGAGCGGAGTGTAACATTTGAAAAGCATACTATTGCTGTACAAGCAGAGTACCATATATATGCATGTTCATTGTTTTTTACACCATTAGAATTGCTTCTGAACCAGAGCAATATGTGTCTGTAATCACAGCACATCTCTGGGCTTCTCAGCAATGCTGAAAACAGAATTACTTACCTTAGGCAAAGTGTTCACATAGTTATGGATTCTGGTACCAGAATGGAGTTTTGCAAAATCTGATTTCCTGGTTTTCTGTGCATATATATTAAAGCAAGAAGTATCCAATTAAGCATCCCCTGTCATTGTCAAATTTTTTAAAAGAAACACTGTTCTACTGTCTAATTGAAAAAGGCAACTGACCTTTCATACCAGTCATGCCCATGAGACTCCACTCGATGAAGAACTAGAAAATTTACTTGCCCCAGCAGAGACATGTCCTGGGAATTGACATGCTGCTCAAGTGGTGACATGTAGTAACATCAGAAAAAATCCAAACATATGTGAAAAAGGATGTGACATTAGCCATTTGTTCAACTCCTGGAAATCTATTTTGAAGGTGGCATGATTTACAAGAAGTGGAACACCTAATATTTGCTTTCTTTTCTTTTCCTAGTTACTACTACACTACCTAGTTACTACTACTACACACTACTACATGATAACATCCTCAGTGTATAACCTATGTCCATTATAAACTAATGTACTCTCCCAAAATATACCTGGAGTTTGTTTTATCAAACAAATTGATAATGGCTGCACATGTTTCAAACATATATCTAGTGAGGGAGAACATTTAATACAACTGGATATTTTTGGGTCTGTAACTGGGTCTTATTTGAATGGACATGGAAAAGAGACACCCATATTCAAAAAGGTATTAATTAAAAGTATTTAGTTTCTTATTCAAAATTAATCCTTATGCACTACAAAACAAGAACAATTTTGCTAAAACAGATATTAACAAAAAAACTTGCAAGGCAAGTTTGACCTGTTAGAAATGTGCCTAGTTATCAATTCCCAGTTCAGTGCAAAAGTTTTCTTGATGATACAATGTCTCGGTTTTGAAAGACAGGTGTCTGTTAAGAGAGCTTGAACCCTCCCTTAAGACAGAGAACGTGATTTTTTCCCCTTCCTCCGAATTATTTAATTTTGAAATCAAGGGCTCTCAGGCAAAGATACGGGAAAAGGAATTACAGTTCTTTACTAATATTTATGAACAAGTAATAACAACAATAATAANAAAATTAATCCTTATGCACTACAAAACAAGAACAATTTTGCTAAAACAGATATTAACAAAAAAACTTGCAAGGCAAGTTTGACCCGTTAGAAATGTGCCTAGTTATCAATTCCCAGTTCAGTGCAAAAGTTTTCTTGATGATACAAACAGAAGGCAGAATGTCCAAGTCTGTATAAAAATGCCAGAAAAACTTGAAAGTATTACCCGAGTATAAATCAAACCAATCAGGATGGATGAGAAGGTTCTGAGCTGAGTAATAACATAAAACTATTTTATTATGCCTTTAAAGCCCCTAAAAACAACAGGTAATCTTGAAGTTTATCTCAGAGCACAACTCTATGAGGTGTTATCTCTGCAAAAGTAAAAGCACTTATCAAGAATTCCTTTAAAAGTTAGAGATTTTTACAGATATAGGCCACAAAGTGTGGCAGTGTATGTGGCAAAAGCCACACCCCCACAGACTCAAGACTGGTGGGCACAACTTGAGGTTGCCACAGTCTGAGGCATACTCCTTGCTCAGGGTGAGCTTTTTGGCTCACCCCCAGTGTCCCTTGTACCTTAGTTTACATGTTTCAGTTCATTGGTTAGTTGCTACATTACTTCATGTTCTGTAAAAGGTTATGTTCTAGAAACTTCCTTGAAGTTCGGTTCTCTATTGGTTACATGCTAATACCTGTACCCCAAATGGTTACTTTCCCCTGCTTGTATCCTGATAAATCCCCTGCTTTCCCTGAGTCTGAGCCTTTAGCTCTCGTGGACCCCTGCGCTGCCTCTCCTAGATCCTGGACCCTCTCCTGCCTTCCCTGCTGCCTCTCCCTGGGAAATAAAAGAGCTGGAAATCACACCAGGGCCCTTCTCTCAGGTCTTTGTCCTTGCCCGCGCCTGCACTATCGGCCCAGGGCTCTCTCTATCACAGAGGAGCCAGCACGGAAAGAGCTGTCGGAGGACACCCTGTGTTTGGGGACCCTGCAAGCTGCAGCCCCCAGGAAACCAGGGTCACTCCCAGCATAACGCTGAGTGGCCTCGAGCAGGCCCCCAGAGCCAGCGTGAACAAAGACCTGAGGTATTAAAAAGCCACACTGAAACTAGAAAAAGCCACTCCATCAGTTTCATTCAGTACAAATTCTTATCTAAAAGCCAAGGAGTTTTACTGAACAATACAAAAAGAGGATGAGTAGAAATGCTATAATTACACCTTGTTTTCTCTTGGTTATTATCAGGAGCAAAAGACTAGTAAAGGTCGTAGTAAGGTGAGATCTATCTATTGCCTGTAAATTTCAATCATCTAAGACTCTTGTCCTTAGTAATCTAAACTGAAGACTTATTATGTTCAGATACTAAAAGGTAGAAATGAATGTGCTTCTTAACACTTGATGGTAACAAGAAATCAATATCCAATATTTGTAAAATACATTTAGCATTTACTACCCTGTAGGTTATCTGTGTGTAACACTGTTGTAAAGGGACAGGACAGTTATTTTGAACCTCTGATGAGTTAGGTTGCCTTATCCAGATTGTGTATGTGAGGAGAACATGACAGCCAACAAATCAGCCTTCCTATGGGAAAGTAAAGAGAAGAGAACCTAGACAATGGAACTGAGATTTCATCTCCATGGAGGTTTTGAAATTTTAAAAATACCCCCAGATCTCTCTCATTACTTTGAGACAAATGAAAGAGCTATGACCCAAAGAGATAACCATGTGGCAGTTTTTACACCAGAAATATGCATAGCTAAGCCTGCCAGCTCTCAGTTATCAGTAGAATGGTAAGAGTCCCTGAGGAACCTTGGCTCCACACTGAATTGGTGCTACTAACAAAATACACAGGCATGAGGGATGAATGCAGAGAAAGGTTTTACATGGAGAGATAAAAGAATGTAGGTATCTAGTACTGAAATGAGACCTGAGAGCTTTTTGGTCCCCTGTGGAGACAACATCACAGAGCACCTCTGAAGTACAGTGCTTCCTTTAGTTACTTCCTTGTTCCTTTGTCTGGCAGATATACACCAGACATTCAGTAGCACATGTTCAGGGTTGTGACTGTTGACACAATGTGGTCCTGATACTTTGAAACAGACACACAGATCAAAAATATACTCCTTGATGAAGCAAAACTCACAGCTGGTATGTGGAAACATGCAGAAATCACAACCAAGTCAGATTTTCTACCCAAATTAATACTTGAAAGGCACTGTATAAACCAAAGAGGAAGAATATTTACCTCTTAAGTGGAAGATGTAAAAAATATGAGCCACATCAAAACTGTGCAACTGCTTCACAGTGCCTGGAGGTATGCTGACAGCATATCAGGATGAGACCTAAGTTCATATCTTATCATGCAGCATTCTTCCCTCTCCTCCACTGTTTCCTCTTTCCAATTGGATGAAAATGTGTGTATACGACTAGAAAAAGATTTAGTGAGCACTCTGGCTGTTCTTAAGAGCAAGTTTATAGAAGCACAACATAAAGCATACACAGCTGAGATGCTGCCACAACTCATGCTCAACTTGTTAATATTTCAGAGATAGTTCCATTAAGAACAATACATAATAGCATATTATAGTAAAGGTGGAAAGGTGGTCCAAAGTACATTAATGTTTCTACCTGATTAACAGAAATTCCTATAGCCTAACCAGGATCAAAGTTTAATCTTTTCAAAGCTTGTCTTGTATCCACACATCTGCTGCACTTGACATTTTAGCAACATCTGTTTTCACTTATCTGATGTTTCTATTTCATTCTGCTAATACTGGGAGTATGTTCTTGTGTGTACATGGAATTTTATCTTTCTGACTTCCCAAGTCAGTGTGGACATCTGGTGTTCATGATTATTTTCTCTGCCTACTGATTTTGAGGAAGGAAGGTGTTACTGTTCAGAAAAGGAAGTTAAGGTATATTAAAATTTTTAACCCCTTTGTTACATGATGCAGGTGGTTGTCCAGAGTCATATTTTTATAGAGTCAGCCTTGATTCTTGTTTCTAAGCGAGGATTGCTTGTAGTGAGATAGACAGGACAGTATGTGTCCTTAGTATTCCAGCAGGAAAAGCAAAAGAATGCTCAGAAAGGCAGACAGGATTTGAGGCTTATGAGCTCCATCAGCTTTCTTCAGTGAGGCCAGACTCATCTTTGATTCTCTGACCTACAGGTCAGGTCCCTACAATCTTAGGGATAGTTTCTCTGGCCTAGATGTAAATTAAATTAAAGCATTTATTTTAAGTTCTGATTCTAAATGTTAACATTTAATAAATTAGGATGAGTTGTATCAGTGTTGTTGATGTAATGCTGATATAAACAGAATAAGGTTGGAAGGGAAGCTTTTCTTGGCACTGGGAAAATAAGGAAATATTTATTATGTGACTAGAAAGGACTTGTGTTTCTCCTATATATATTGCAAACAATCCTACTACTAAGAGTACTGTTATTTAAAGGATTGTGTCAAGATAAAGCTGTCCCCATATAAGAGGAAACAGAGAATCTTGGCAGCCTGGAGCATAAATTTGTCCTCTCTCCAAACAGCATTAACTGGTACAACCATTTTCCCACAGACTGCAAAATACTACCTTGTAAGAAATGACAGTGAAGATCTACAGCACACATTTATACAGATACACAAACCCCCCTACTTTTGCAGTGGAAAATGATGCTGATCTTATTCAAACTGCATAGCAAATGCACTGAGTCAGCAAGCACCATTTAATCACAGTATTCTAATGAAACAGAGGAATATTAGATTTGGCACTGGGAAAAAGAAATTCTCTTGTTATTTGTATAACCAACTGATTGAGGATAATCTGCTGACTGGAAAAACCCAAAGGTTCATATCTCAACAAGTTTAACAATACAGTTTGAGTCTATACAGCCAAATTCTCTCTCCCTCCAGAAGAAAAATGTCTCATTTTTATTACCTATTGGGAACACTCCCTGGCCTCTGCAGTCTTCTGATCTGATCATTAGTGTAGTCAATTATTGTCTTTCATTGTAGTTTTTGTTGACAAGAGTGCTAGCCAAAAATTGTGTCAGGGAATGGGATAACTCTGAAATGCAGTGGATTATTGTAGAACAGTGCTATATTCTACAGGCTATGCCACATGGTGATCAAATACTTGCTAGTACAGATGTAGCCACAGAGATTACGATTCTGGATTTTCATGTGGTTAGTTAAAAAATAATGTCTAGACCAACTTATAGCCATGTTTTGCTACATTTGAGTGTTGTTAGCCCTGCTTTGACTGGGCATATTGGACTAGCTGACCTCTAGAAGTGTTTTCCATCTTACACTGTTGTGTGATTTCTCTGAAAGTAGCAGCAATTTTCTCTCACTCTCAGGGTTGCCAGGCTCAGTTATATTGACTTAGAAATGTTGGCATTACACAATGAAGAACTTCACTGATCAGAGTATAATTCATGGCATGAAAATATGCTGTGAAATAGATTATTCAAAATTTACTGCTCTATAAGATGAGGATGTATGTAAAGATGAAGTGCTGTCAAACCTGCAGCACTTACAGTAGGGTCCTAGTGGTTTTTAGAACTTTCCTTCCCAGGAGTGAATTTTACAATAGGTTGTGAAGAACACATTTCATACCATTGCACTTTAATGATGCTTCCTGTCTTGATTCAATGTGGTTTTTTTTTTTTTTACAGTCCTCCCACTGTGTAACAGTGAAAGAATTAGAAGCAAGGTTAAGGAAGAGTTCAAGTAACTACAATGTGGTAAATACAAATAGTTGAGATGACTTGTTTCTGAATATTTAGAATTTTTTTTTTTGCCATTCAGACAACCTGCTGATTGCAGCAAGAGCAATACATATTTTTATTTCTTCATTTTATACTACAGAGATAGCAGTCTTAGCTTATCATAAAATAAGATGATCCCCTACCTTTCTCCCTACCTTTCTAACAATCATAATTCAGACAATTTGGGTTTTCTTACATATTTCTGACTTATCACAGACTCAACAAATAATTTCCTAATTTTTTTTTCTTAATGCATGCATGTCTGAACATTGACTTTTAATCTCATGAAGTCCAGCACTTGAAGGGGATAGAAAATACTTTTCACATAGTTTCCATAATATCACCTCCGCCAAAGCTCCTTTACTTAGAAATGACACTTGTTTCTTCCATTACCCTTCTTATGTCATCTCAATTTTTGTCATTGATAACCTGCTGAACTGCAGGTAATATCAATGCTCAACTGCATTGATAACCTGCTCAGAAAGAAAGTGACTGCTACAGGATATTCTGCTTTTACTGTCTCAGCAAGTGTCTTGACAGAGATGTTCATAATGTGAGATAGCAGAAGAGCCACTGCTACAAATTATTCATGACATTTGCCTGGTGTTTTGCATTCCTGTATAAGGTTGCTGTTCTGTAAAGCTCTAACTCCCAAGACTGACATGTTTGTGTCCTAGCCAAGTGGGTTCATGGAGCTCTTAGTTTCCATGGATTTCATTATATTCTTGACATCAGGTTTATCTCCATCTTCTCTATCACATTTTCAAGGCACAAGTTTTCTTGAATGGGTTTAATTTTGTGTAGTGTAAATATTTAAAAGCTAGCTGGCTAAATCTAGGATAATTTACTTAGATTTCCTTCACTGCAAACAATTACTTTTTGCCATCTTCAGAGTCATATGTTTCACCCTGAAATAGATCTTTCTCATCATCCCATGAAAGGGAGAAATTGTGACACAAGATAAGTCCAAGGTACAAAATTCTTTAACAACATGAGGACTTAGGGTTTACATATGCAGAATGGTTAAAAGAGACCGTTCAAATGGTTAAAAGGGCATGCTCAAATACTTTAAAATGTCTTACCATCTATGTTCTAACTAATTTATTTCATGTGTTGTTTATAACTATCATAGTAGACAAGGAATGCAGGAACTGCTTTATAGAATCACACTGAAGTTAGACACATTTTGGCATCCTGTCCTTGGAAACAACGCCAATGCTTAAGAAATGTAGGAAGCACAGAGTGATAAATCTTTTAGCAAACTCTTGATTTCTGGTAATTTACCACTTAAAATTTTCTGGTAAAAATTGCACCTGAAGTGTTGCATTTAGTATTCACTACAGGCCTAAATGCCCGAGAGATGTATTAAATCCCTTTTCTGAATTCATTTGCACCTTTGACCTCCAAAATGACTGTAACAAATAATTCAACACTGCATTCAACACAGTACTATGTGAGGAAAACAATGCTTGTTTATTGTATATCTGATGAACCTTTGGTAACAACCCATAATTATAATGTTAAAATAAAGAAGATATAATTCATAACCACATTTACCATTTTTTTCAAAATTGTTCAGATCTTGTTGCTATTTTCCCTCAGTCATAATTTTCCAGACTCAGTTACATTTTACGTGGGAGAGATTACATATGTCTAATTGTTGTTCTCGGTAACATTTTCTCTAGTTCTGCCATAGTCTGGTTTTAAATCACAGACAATATTTTTAATGTAACAGTACAGATTGCAGTTATTTATTGAAGTTGTCTATGCATATTAAACTTTCCCAGAGACCTGTCCCTATTGACTGAAGGCTTCTCTCTCTATACCCGATTTAGACACTATCATTATAACTAAATTTTGTAGGTGTTTTTGTCTTTCTTTTGTGTGCATTATTGTATGCTTACTAATTTTACATTTCATGTGCTAGTTCATCATTGAGCCACTGACTTTGGAGAAATCCTCTTGAGCTCCTTACAGAGAGTTTTAATTTTGGCTCTGTAGAGTAATTTTGAATTATTTGAAAACATCACTACCTTACTGTTTATCATGTTTCCAAACATTTGTGCATATATTGAGCTGTCAATGTCCAAACTTAAGAAATTCATGTGAGAGCTTCTTGAAAGCTTTTTGAAAATAGAAATAGAATTAGATCATACTTATCCACCTACTCAATGATACTTGTAAAAGAGCATGGGTTTTTAAGGCATATTTTTCCTTTACAAAGCTCATATTAACTCCTTATCAATATTCTTTGTCTATCCTGTGCTGAAAGAAACTTTACTAGTTCCTTTCTTTATGTAGGTTTTACCAGTTAAATTGATATGTATGAGGCAAATCCTTAGTTTTCACCCCCATTTTAAATATTTTATCATATTTGTCACATTCCATTCCTCTGCCCATTGACTTAAGAAATAGGTTGCACAGGGTAGTAAAGATCATCATAGCTTCATGTCAGAGTTCTTTAAATGTTTGTTGAAAATGATGGAATTTTATTCAGTTCACTGTACTTGCTTATTTAGACTTTTTTTAAAAACCCCACTTATGAAAATTCAGTTGGAAGCATTCCTCAAATTCATGCTGCAAAGATAAGATCTGATATGAGAATCTTCTGGATTGCTTTTGGATTCAGCATGACTCTAGAAATTCGCTTCTTTATTTTGCAGTTTTCTCATGCAAACCTCTTACATTAGTGTTCCTCATATTCTTCCATCATCTGCTGACCTTTCATTCTTTGAGAAACCCTCTGTTTTTGACAAGTTTGAAAAGCTTTTATAATGAGCCTTTACAATTTAAACTTGTATATTCTTGACATGCTTCTTGACCTGACTTATTATGGGGTTAAATTTGAGTTTTCAGGTTTATGCTCTTTTGCATCTTTCATGTTTGGATGTAACTTGTATTTTTTGAGGCCTATTTTCCCCATGAATTAAAGTCCATTTTAAGACTCATACAATCTACCCTTTCATTTTCATGATAATGATCTTTCTCATATATATGTAGCTCCCCTTTTCAGTGAACTTCCTCCATTTTTTTCTTCCTACAAGATACAAAACTAAAATATATTTTGATCATTGTGTCTACAAAATAGTAACTTGAAAATTAATACTAAGGGTGGCAAGTTAATATTATTGTACTCTCTGGGATACCACTCCTCATCCCCTCCAGCTGTCTGGTTGCAACTTCCAAAGTGTTTCACAGATGCTTTGCTACACATGGTTTTCTTCCAAAAGAAATCTAACATATTGAGAAAGAGGAAGGGGAAGGAAGGTGAAAAGATGTGGGAAGTTTTCTGAGATCTTACTGTACAGATGAAGCTTGAAATATATGTTTTGAACTAAAGCTAGTGTGATACTCAAGATTAGAGCAGGAGTTGCCTTTTTTTTTTGTGGTGCCTCTGAGCTTCCAAGAAAAGCTAAATTATACAGTCTAAAAAAGTAACACCCACAGCTTGGCTTGAATTTTACCCAGTATATATAGGAGTTATTGAAAATTAATTATCTTTGTGTTTCAATATTTGCAGCTCTCTGATTTCTCTTTGTGTATCACGGTTATTTTATGCCTATAATAGCAAGTCTAATGCAAAAAAGCACAGCATATACTTATCTGGAGATTTCTATTTCTTGAATAATGTGTAATAAATTCTAATTCAACCTAGTTTTTTCTGTGTATGAGATAATTTCAGAAGTAGCAATATCACAACAGAATTCTTATCTCTGTCCCAGAACACATACCAAAGAAGGAATTCTTGTGACACATGAACTGAAATGAACAACCCTGTATTGTCTTCCTCAAGTTGCTCCTACTAGCATAAAAGACAATAGACAATATATGGGAAAGCAGAACTGCCTAAGACATGTAATGCATTTGCTATTATTATTAGTGTTCACATTAAAACATTTATTCAATCAGTCAAATGAAAACCTAATCTTTTTTCATTGTAGTCATTAGGTCAGTCTATCAGGATTCTGTAGGAAAACACACATGTTCTCTTTTTCAGTAGAAGACACTTGGAACTTCAAACTTTCTATTTTAGCACACTAATTCTCTTTTATTATTCCTCTGACATCAGGAAAATGACTTCATTTGATTTATTTTGTAATATGTAACAGAACACACTCTTTTATTGTAACTATAAAAATCATAGAAATATCCATTTACAATCTGTGGTGAAGATACATAGTAAATTTCCACTTTCTTGAACTTAGTATTCATTCCCATATTTTTGTTAGGTAGCAGTGTTGGGGTTTTTTCCACCTTTGGATGCCTATTGTTTCTTTGCTGTGTTATTTTGCCTTTTTTTTTGTTGTTGTTTTTTTTGTTGTTGTTTTGGTTTTGCCTTGTATTTTCATTTTTGATTCAACACAAAATAACATTCACTTTCTTCTTTATCAGAACCATCCAGAAAATCCAGATCACAGAGCATTTCATGAATCATTAGAAAGTCATATTTCATTAAAATTAAAAAAACTCCAAATATAAAAAATAATAATATTTGGATTTCTTTTTTAAATAAAGGTATAAAATTGCACTTACAAACAATAATTTTGCTGAAAGAGTGCAGCTAATCCTTTTCTAGAACATTTGAAACAAAATATTAACTGATAAGAAAAAAAGTATAATTAAAAAATTATATTACAATGCCTCTGCAAGACCTTACTATATTAGGCATTAAACTGTGATGAAAGATAGTAAAAAGACCATAAAGGCCTTACAAAGCAAGGCAATGGTGTCAAATGAGTTAACAGGAGATTAAACATGCAACTTGTTTTGTGTTGTAGAATAATAAAAACACAGAATTATTAAGGTTGGAAAACACCTCCAAAATCATCAAGTCTGATCTTTTAGCAAATATCACTTTGTCAACTAAAGCACAGCCCTAAGTGCCACATGCAGGTGTTTTTCAACCATTCCAGGGATGGTGACTCCACTACCTCCCTGAGGAGCCCATTCCAACACTTAACCACCATTTCAGTGAATAAATTCTTCCTGATGTCCAACCTGAAGTTTCCCTGGAACAGTTTAAGGGGCATTTCCTCTTGTTCACCAGTTGCCTGATCTGTTAAACCTATTATATTTAAATTATTTGAAACTGAGATTTCTCCTGTCCAGCAGGTATAAACAGTTAATGTTCCTTTGACACCAGTAGAAAAATGTGTCTTACAGAAAACTCAGATGTAGATAATGTCAATCTTCATAAGCACAGTTTGGGATCACTCCATGCATAAGAAACAGTGTGAGCAAAACAAAAATTCCAATAGTGTTAAGTAATTTTTTTTAATGTAAATTTGGCACAAAAAATAAATGGAATGTCATTTTTAATAAGAAGTTCAACCCATTTCCAGTTACTAATTTCTGTAATAATTTACTTATTGGGCTAAGGAAAAAGCAATATATGGGCTTGATTTTCAAAGGAATGATAATGTTATATGACATACTTGCTGTAGTTTCTCCTACAATATTATGTGAGTACAAAGGGAAGAGAAATAATACATGTGATTACAAATGGGATCTGGTCCAGCAGAGTTATACAGAACAGAGAAAATTTGTAACAACTCCACTATCCCTGAAGTTCAAAACTTTAAGCATTCCTTTAAAAAGGTAAAGATTTTTTTTTTTCTTTCTTGGGACTGAATATAGATTCAAGTCTTGGAAGTATAATTTTGTTCAAGTGTAGACTGGATAAAAGATATAAATTACATTTTCTTCATACTTATATAATGCAATTTAATTCTTAATCCACTATTTACACATAAATTAATAATATAAAAAATTACATTATGACATGGAAATCACAAAAATATTGACTACTGATCCCTGTTCCCTTATATACACAGCACAGATTGGATATTTGAGATAGATATTAAGATGAAAATGTCAGTGGAAAATATTGTGAGGTAGGCATTGCTTCCAGTTCTGTCTTCCATCAGCCAGATCTCAATGCTTTAATTATTTTTTTTTTTACCCTCAGGAGAACAGTTGCTATGGAGGCTCTCAGGAAATTTTTGGGAGACAAGATAATCAGTAGGATCTACAACAGCAGATTAGTTAGAGAGCAAGGGGAAGAAAGATCACCTGTTTCTCAGAGTAATACAATGACAGAAAAGAAAGACATTTAAGTCAAGGAACAGCAATACAGTAAGTACAATCTCACAATTCAAAAAAACATCCAATTACTTGAGGCTGAAGTGACACATGTTAGTCTCACATATTTTCCAGAAGCAGAGGATCCTATGATCACAGGATTTCCCAGTCTGGATAGGACTTCATGATGACTCCGGTTCAACCTCCTGCTCAAAGCACAGTAAGATCTGAGGTGAGATCTAATTACTCAGGGCTTTGTCCAGTTTGGTTGTGGATGCAAGATTGTCCAGTTTGGTTATGGATGCAAGGTTGGAGCTTAAGCAGTCTCCTGATACAGTGTGAAATCTCTCTGACTTTGCCCAGTCCTCCTCTTTCTCCCTGAATTCACTGTGGCAACATGAAAAAAGGGTTCAGAAGTGACATCATGCATGTACCTAGGCAAGTCACAACTTGTGTTTAATAATGTTAGAGAAAGAAAATAGGTGATTATCCCATTGTATCCATCCACATTAACAAAGCTGAAGACAGGGGATTTTTCAGCCACTTTTAGGCATCTTTATGTGAGCTTGTTATCTAAGTTCTCTTTATACCTGCAAGAATAAAAACAGCATGTATCATCTCTCATTCATGCACTGTAGATAATTAAAATGGGTCATTTTAATTGTCATACAACTCCATTGATTATATTTTCCAATTGATATTTTGCTTGAAATTTGCTATGAAACTTAGCACAGGTTGTTTCATGTTTAACTAATATTTGTGGCCTTTGCTTAGCACAGTTTATAAAATTGAACTTCATTAATACTTCAGACATGCTATTCAATTGCACCTCAACAAAATTTTCCCAAGACAGGAAGGTCAAGGCAACTCTTGTTTAGCCAGTCATATTTGTTTCAATATGTTTGCTGATAAGGTCACTTTTGGTACCACCTGGCTGTATATTAGATATATTAGTCATATGTACATATCCATGATATTCGAAAAGTCATGGCAGTCAGGGGAAGTCCTGGTTGACTGGTAAAAGGGAAGCATAATACCATCTTTAAAAATGGAAGGAAGGAAAACCCTGGGGTATACTGACCTGTCAGCCTCACCTCTGTGCCATGGAACAGATCCTCCTACAACTTGTGCTGAGGCACATGGAGAACAGGGACATGATTTGAGACAGCCAACGCACCTTCACCAAGGGAAAATCCTGTCTAACCAAACTAGTGGCTTTCTATGGTGGTGTAAGTACTGCAGTGGATAAGGGAAGAGCTACAGATGTCATTTATCTGAACTTCTGTAAAGCCTTTGACATGGTCTCCCACAACATCCTTCTCTCCAAATTGAAGAGTGATGGATTCAACAGGTGGACTATAGGGTGGGTAAGGAATTGGTTGAACAATCATACCCAGAGGGCAGTGGTCAATGGCTCAGAGTCCTGATGGACATCAATGATGAGTGGTGTCCCTCAGGAGTCTGTATTGGGACCGGTATTATTTAATATCTTCATTAATGGCATAAATGTAGGAATCACGCTTCAGCAAATTTGCAGATGACACCGAGTTGAGTAGTTAAGTTGACACACCTGAAGGACGGGACGCCATCCAGAGGAACCTGAACATCAGGAAAAGGGCCCATGGGAACCTCATGAGGTTTAATAAGACTGAGTACAAGGTGCTTCACCTGGTTTGGGGCAACCCTTGATACCAACACAGGCCGGGGAATGGACAGATCGAGAGCAGCCCTGCCCAGAGGGACTTGGGGGTGCTGGTGGATGAGAGGCTGGACATGACCCAGCAATGTGGGCTCACAACCCAGAAAGCCAAATGTGTCCTGGGCTGCACCAAAAGCAGTGTTGCCAAAAGCAGTTGTTTGGGGAAGTTGACACTGCCCCTGTACTCCACTCTGGTGAGACCCCACCTGTAGTGCTGCACACAGCTCTGGAGTCCTCAGTGCAGGAAAAACATAGACCTGTTGGAGCAAGTCCAGAAGAGGGCCACAAAATTGGTCAGAAGGATGGAGCACCTCTTCTGTGAGGAAAGACTGAGACAACAGGGTTTGTTCAGCTTGGAAAAGAGACGGCTTTGGGGTGACTGAATTGTGGTCTTCAGTACCTGAAGGGAGCCTACAGGAAAGTTGGGGCAAGACTATTTACAAGAGCATGTAAGGGCAATCAGGTTCGAAGGGGGGATTAGTTCATATTGAAAGAGAGTAGGTTTAGATTAGATGTGAGGAAAAAGTTCTTTACTGTGAGGATGGTGAGGCACCAAAACATGTTGCCCAGAGAAATTGTAGCTACTCCATTCCTAGAATTTTTCAAGGCCAGGGGGTCTGAGAAACCTGGTCTAGTGGGAGGTGTCCTTCCCGTGTCAGGGGGGTTGGAACTAAATGATCTTCAAGGTCCCTTTCCAACTCAAACTATCCTATGATACTATGATATGAAAAGTGTGAGACTGCTACAGCACAGCAAAGATTAAAACATGTCAGTTATCAAGGGTTTTTTTGAGAATATTGAAGAATGAACTACATTTCTTGAGAAAAATATGACATTGTTTAACATTCAAACAGTGCTATCTATTCTTACTTATATAGAGATTTTGATGAAGTAGGGAATGTATTCTTAGTTTTTTTGGTTAAGATTAACTGGTTGATTTCCACATGACATTAATTTTGATTTCTCTGTTAAATATGTTTATCTGATTGGATAGAAATGACAATTCTGATACTATTGCCTTGTGGTTAAAGACTAATATGTTGCTACTATTTTGTCAAGTTCTTCCTTTGTATTCCAAGTGATCATTCAATTGAAAAAGTTTGGGAAGTAAATTTTTGAAAATATTTTTCATCTAATATTTCATCATCATATTGCTGTGTAATTTGCCTATTAAAATAATTTAGATGCCAACAGAGTATTATAATTTTAGCAAGTGATTTATAAAAGCTTGTAGACAGCTTTTAGATTAGCGAAGATGAAGACAGTTAAATTGTCAACTGGCCATTATATAAACTTCAAATTTAAACAAGTACTATGGGAATATTAAAATATTTTAGCTTAATTAGTGATAAGAGTAATATAATACAATATGAGTTTAATCTGTTGGGACTTTGTTCATTTGTTCATAAGAAAGATTTGAGCCCAAGTTATGAAGACAGCATCATAGTTGTGAAGGCAGAGAAAACACTTAGGTGAGTCAGGAGATGAGTCAGTTTGCAGCTTACGGTTTTGTGACCTTTTAAGACACATCTACTTGAGTGGTGTTTCATAGATATGATGTACATCTTGCATGGGAAAAATGGACCTTTGAATCTTGATTGCATCAATTAACAGAAAAGCAAGTACTTTGACATCCCAGATGTCAAAGATTGCATGACCCCTCCCCCACCCCAAACAACCAAAATTAAACACCAAAAGAACCAAATAAAACAAAAAAACACCAACCCCAAACCCTCACCACCAATAATTTAAAATTTCTGCAATCCAGGATTTGGACCATATATTTCCTATTCTAAAAAATCTGCATTATTGTAATTTAATTCCTCTGAGCTAGGCACTTGACACTACTATTCATCCCTGGGGGATTAAAAAAATCCAGGAACTCTATTATGTCCTCAAGTTTCTCCTATCTTTTCTTAAGAACTCAATTTGACATACTTTACTATATTGAAATTAGGATGATTTAAACATTTTGTCCCACAGATGGGACAGGATTAGAAACATATATATGCAATCAGTTGGCTAGTGAATCGTAGCTACAAATAAGCTGCCCTGACTCAGTCATTAATCCTTTTGTACTGAGGCCAGTAACTGGAAATTTCAAAATTTTGAATTTTAACATATAGAATCCTTAAACACTTTCCGTCTCTACCTAAAATGTAAAAAACAAGAATCACACAAAGGTGTGAATCTACAAAAATAAATTTACAGAAATATAAGAAAGTGCATATTCATTAAGGTTCAGTAAGGACATTGCATTACTTTTTTGTTTTTCTTTTCAGAAATTGAGTGACAAATTCCCCCGAGGAAAACAAGGTAGTTCAAAACAGCATTTAACAAGCTAGTAAATAAACAGAACTAGTGCCTTGCTTCATGTGGAAATTAGTCTATTAGATATGCAGGCAAGATGATTTCCATGGTTACAAATGACCTGCTAATCTCTTAAATTATCCAGTCATCACGAACAACAAGCCTACTAAATAATTATACCAAAATGCAGAACTGATTCTGTCAGTATTTTAAAAGTGAAATTCTCCCAGAGAGAGGAGTCTTTCACCTGGTGAAAAGTTGGCCCACTATTTAAATATCTCAGCAATGGCTTTCTTTGAAAGAGTTTACTGTGAACATTTTATTTTAAATACCAGTATTTTATCCATTGTGTTAATATTGTAGGTAGGAAGAAGAGTAACCTATTGGGGCAGGATGGGACATCTGTTTCATTTGAATACAAAGTGAAAACAATATCGATTTGAATGTTTCTTGGTGTAAGGACACAGTGTATGCTAACCCAATGCACTTCTATTTCTTTGTTCTATTTCTTGTTTTCTACAGCTGTTAATAAAAAGTTTCCATTAAGTAAATGAATTATTTTTGCTTACATTGAATTCAGTTTGTCTAACTGACAGGAAAAAACAAACAAAAAATCAAAGGCTTTTGAATGATCATTGCTCATCACATGAAAACTACAAAGATGTCTTCAGAAATTTGCTCAGAATTTTCTAAATCTAATGTAAATCTAAAACTGTTCTGAAATGGCAACAGGAAAAGCTCCTCATGGTCTCTTACATATACATATATGTATGGAATGACTCCTATGGAATACATATTTCATTATCATCATCAATTTTAATGAAGTGGCAACTCTGCTTTGGTATCTTGACCTAAAGACAGAGCAAAACCATTTTGTTAATGATGATGCTTTGTATACTACTTCTCATTGTAATTAATCCTAGATGTTCATCAAGGTCAGTCCTTCCTTAATGTCTTTACTGTAAAACACTGCATCTCCATTAACCTCATTTTTCCTCTTTTTCAGATCCTTAATCAGCAAACAATTGTGCACTTGAGTAATTTTATCAGTAAACTTCCATAACTTTACCACAGCCTTGTGGTATAATTAATGTTTTTAAAGCCCCAGCACCTTCCAATCTTTGTTATACAAGAAACATTGCTTTCATTTAAGGATACTTCCACAGATAGAAACTAAGTTTGTATCCCTTACAATAAAAAGAGATGGCTTGGTTCCACTGTAACCTTTAGTTCCAAATTTGAAGGAAAGTCTAAGGAAGATGAAATATTTACAATGTGAAATTCCTGGGGCCTGACTTGAGTGCTGGATAGAAGTAATAGTATTCCCTTTAAGTGAATTGCCAGCCGATCTCACTGTGATTTAAGATAATAATGTGATTCTATTTTGAATTGATTGTCTAGACTTCATTTGAATCTCTTTGATTTGCCCTACTTAATAACTGAACTATATTTTTATCAATGCCAGAAATATGAGAACTAAAGTCTTTATCTCACATTTTATAACATGATCTTTCCTTTTGCCAGCCTCTGTATTTTCTCCCTTTTCGCTTTACCCTTTTAAAGTGCTTTAAGATAAAGTACTCACTTTCCCAATTTCACTGGGACAATATTAACTTCCATGTGAAATTTTTAATTGTATCCTTGTCAAAACTTGATGTTGTTTTTTTTTTCTCCCCAAACAGAGTCCCTTTTTTTCCAAAAGGTTATTCTAGCAATTTAGCCATCCAGTACTGTTTTTGACATCATTGTCATTTTACCTTGATCCTAGGAAATTTTATCAATCATATTTTGCTGTGCATTCACGAAAATGAGGAGAAAAAAATAATTGGAAAAAAAAAGGCACCACATGGCTCTTATTTTAGTTGTTTAAGTCATCAGTGATGAGCTGATCCAAAGTTTGTGGTGTGGTGATTCTGTATAATGCCTATCGCAATGCTATACTTATCTTTCAGAGAAACCTACATAAATCACTCAGGTAATGTTGAAAATGACATATATTTGTGTTTCTCTGGACTTATCCAAAAGACTTATTATATTTCTGAAACTTATTGCCTATATTTCAACTATTTAAATACACTCTAAAGTAAGTTAGTTATATAACATGTTAATGTACCCTTTGTCCTGAGTCCATATTTCACACTTTTTCATACTTAACACGGAAAAGGAGATAAATAGTCATTTTACATCTCTAACTGTATTATCTGTAATATCTATATTTTCTATATAATCTATCATACCTTCCATATATTCTTTTTCTTCTCTGTCATGCAAGTTGAGAGAGGTAGAAATTTAATGGTTGCAACTTAAGCTCTACTCATTTATCTTTGTCTAATGCCCAAGTACTTAATGTACACCTTTTCTGTTTTAGGCTGCTGTTCTTACTCCACCTTTCTCATTCCTTTTCAGTGATCTGAACTATTCAACTACATTACTGCAAAATGTTTGGACTTTCTGAATTCTTGGAGCAATGAAGGAAGCTGCTGTTTCATTTTGCAAAAGGAATGCTTTTACTCACCATAATGTCTGTTTCTGAGAAAGCAATGTCTGATATTCTTAGAATTTAGAGACCTGCTGTCTTTCCTCTAGCAACTATAGTTTCAAGCTACAGTTTTTTTTTGTTTTGTTTTTTTTTTTGGGGGGGACATTTATTTCTTGCTATTTTTGCATCCCAAATATTGGTTGATGTGAAGGTCCTTTCACTGAAAAACTTCAAAACTTTTTTATGCCTAACATCTATAGTACATATAATCATAAACAAGGTGACATCTGACTCAGACTCAGAAATAACATTCTAAAGCTTTCATACTATATTTCAACAGTGGTTTCCCAGTCTAAAATCTGGCTCTATAATATGTTTCATCTAATCAGTCATCTTTGTTTTGACCAAAAAGTAAGAACATGGCTCTGATTATTCTTTCATTTATAATGAGGATGTATAAACCAGTTTTATGGCATGCCTAAAAGGAAGATGTTGGGGCTCAAACACTCCTAATGGACATTTTACCCTAAGTAATTTGATTTGTCTTTCTTTGGTCTCAATCAAAATTCAATTATACCCTGCACACAGTAAGACTACAGCTGTTTGAATTATGTATGTTTTTAATGTAAATGAAAAATGTGTAGAACATAAGGTTCATTGAACTTTTCTACTGAAGAATGCATAAGAATTACTGAGAGAGGAGGATGGAAGTCAGAGTTCTAATACTTCATTGAAGCAAAGAGTTGTTTGTTACTCTATTCCCTTCTAAATGTGAACAAATAGTACAACAAAGACATATTTTCTTGTCTGTGGAAGGGAAAGAAACTTTATTCTAATAAAAGGTTGGCAAGACTGCTTCCTTCTAAAGGAGAAAGCAAAATAAATCTGGAGGATGAAATGTTAAGGTATTTTATACCTTTTGAAAGACTTCAGAGGAAAGATTGACTATTAAACCTAATATAGTCCACTGAAAGAAAGAAAATATACTCTCTGATTCCTGCATAGTTTATTGAGATAGAGCAAGTCTGATTAATGTCATTAAGACAGACCTTCTGATACAACCTTAGCATTATTTGCATGGATATAAATTTATCATTCCTTTTTTTCTGAAGATTTATCACTGAGTTTTCTGTTTGAGATACTGTCAATATTTACACGTTTACTATAAGCTGGGTTGAAGGAGGCATAATTTACAGACATAGGAAAACAATAAAACATTCAATCAAGTCGGTTTTGAAAATTAAGAAAATACAGACTGGATGAACAGAGCATTGGATGGATTAAATGTTGGTTGGATGAGGAGGCTAAAGGGGTATCAGTTGGTTGGCAGCCAGTAGCAAAAAACAGCCCAAGGGTAAAAACTGGACTAATATTATTCAATTCTCATCTGGATTACAAAATGGACTGCAGCCTCAACATCTTTTCAAACACAGCTAAATTAAGATAAAAAATTGTAGTGCCAATTGATAAAATTCAGTCCATTGGGACCACGATAAACTTTGTAACTGGAACCAGCATAAAATGTGAGAAGTTCAGTAATGAGAGCTGCAAAATTCTGCACACAAAGTGATAAAAAAAAAATCCCATGAATCTCTGCAGGCAAGGAACAACTGATTGAACAAAAGGCATGCTGAGAAAGGGACAGGTTATACACATTAACTACCAGTGTTCTGCCCTCATGAGAATGCTAAAATCATAGTGGGTTGAAAGAGGAAGAGTGTGGTTAGAAGATTGAGGGAAGTTAATATATCTTCCCATCCAACACTGGGGAGGCCTAAAGTTTGTGCATCACAATTAGTACCAGGATTGCACTTTAGTTTAATCTACTCCTCTTCATACAGCACAGGTTGGAAATAATATTTTTTTTTAATTTTCTTTTCCTTATTTTGTTCTTTTTCTTAATTTTATTCTGTTTTTCAAATCTGTGTAGGCTAAAGGTTAACCAGTCCTGCTTGCACAGGAGTAAGTACCACTCTACATCAACAGAGTTGAGAAAGCTTTCAGATTGTGTAGGCTAACAGGCTACCAAACCCTCAGGATATATGAGGTTCACCCTACACCCACACTCCCTTCTGATGAACTAATTGCAGAACACTTAATGCATTGGTTTATATCTGTCCTCAGGACCCTTCAGCCTGTGTGGAAAGAACAGAAAGGGCTAGTGATAGTTTTTAAAAATGTATCTGCTGCTTTGAACTTTATTCTCTTCCACACTTTTTTCAAAAACTGTATAACCTTTAATTACTCTTATGTACTCTTCTAGAGAACACACAAAGATTTTCAACGGAGAATTGCTGTCAGCTGTTTACTAGTGCTTGATACTAAAGTCTTCTACTTCCTAGCGCTTGATACTAAAGTCTTCTACTTCCTAGCAAAATAGCTGGTTCAAAAAATTCTGTATGCTTATCTGTCACAGCATCAAAGAAAGAAGGAAGATGTTGTGACTAGTTTTTTACAAAACTGTGTTTGGCAGATACTACCAAACTAGTGACTTATTCAGAGATTTAGGCAAAGTGTCAAAATCTGCCCTTTTCCTGGAGCTCAGAACTTTTTAACAACCCTTGTAAATTATCAGGTACTGACCCAGTGAAAACAGCTCTATTCATTATTTTTCTCAGTGCATCTTTAGCAACAGTAAATGCTGAAATCCACTCAAGACTGCAAAGGGTAGAGGAGGTCTCACACAGAGAAGGCAAGAAATGTAGTATTATCCAGGTGTCATCCCCCTCCCTTTTTCTTAGACACTCTTTGACAGCAGTCATAGAATGTTTTTGTAATATACTCTGTTGTCAGGTTAGATTTAAGCTGATGACCATTTTCACTTTGTAGGTGATGTGCAGTAATTAATACTTTACAAAAAGCTATGGTGACCACCCAGAAGACACCAGAAGAGTTCCCTTCTTGGAACACAAAAGGACTGTGCTACTGCAGATGTCATGATGTGGCAGTTATTGAGAAATGTTGCCATTAAAAGTAGCAACCAGTACGCCTGCACTAAACTGTTTCATATTCCTTGGTATAATGCAGTATTAAAATTACATTTTCAAGTACCGTTTTTGACTGAGACACCTTGGCAGAAGTCCATTTCAGTTAAAAATTTACTGCTAATAATTGCTGAACTAGGAAGCACTGATATTTTTCATGCTGCTTCTGTTTCAACATTCCCTTGCTGTCAGCACTAGCCTTTGTGCTGTTCTAATGCAATTCCACATTGGGGAGGCTGAGGCCAACCACATAGTCATCAGCTAAAATAGTGCCACAGAGTTCTTGGGATTTGGCCCAGAGGGTATAATAACTCTTTTACCTGCCTAAAATTTCACTTGGGTTTTTTTACTAAGTAAACCCTAACACTTAAGTGCTCCCTAAAGTGCTCCCTAGTATTGATTGCTTTTCTGTGGTTTTGCATAAGCAGTCTGGTACAGTGTAGTCATGTAATAAGGTGATGAAAGCATATGAAGAGATTGATTCTTTTTCTTGAAGTTCCTCTTTTTGAACATCAGATATTGACAGAGAAGAGAAATATGAAAATAAATTCAAAGAAATGTAGATAAAAGTATTTAGCTTGGCATTTAAGCAACCAGTTATCTGCCAATTCCCAGTCAGAAAAGGTTTGTATTGTAAATGAAATATTTGTCCATGCTGTTTTTTAAAGGCATAACCAAGAAAAAATATTCAAATTCTTTTTCTTGCAGATTTTCTTCCACAGCCTAAATTCTATTTCAAACAACCAAATAAAGCAGCCCATGATAATTTTTGATTTTTATGTTCCTTTCCTTCTAGATCAACCCTTGTAACACTCTTACAAAGTCTTCTATTCAGCAGTCTTCAGAGTGGCTTGCAGGGTTCAAATTCAGCTGTATCTTTTTGCAGCATAAGAATCACTTTGAATCAGAGTGGAAAAACGTGACTTTTATATCTCTGATTCAGGATGCTCTACCCTGATGTTCAGTTCCGTCATCAGTCTGAGGCCTCTTGAAAATGTTATGGCATGTCATGTT
Source organism: Climacteris rufus (assembly GCA_013398175.1). Taxonomy (NCBI): domain Eukaryota; kingdom Metazoa; phylum Chordata; class Aves; order Passeriformes; family Climacteridae; genus Climacteris; species Climacteris rufus. The sequence continues at coordinate 540,790 of VZRZ01005079.1, read as the reverse complement.
AAATGCCAGCATTTTAGATTTGCTTTTCTCAGATGCATTAGCTTGACTTTTCCAAGATAAATTTCCCTTTGTTTTTCTCAGCCTGTGTTTTTATAATAGCTCTTGAAGTTTTTTTTTTTAGAAGGTGTTTGTACTTCATTCTGCTTTAACTTTATTTATGAATTTCATTAATGTGATTAACTTTGATTGATTGACAGTTAAAGCTACCTGCTGAAAGAAAAGCCAGAGCTCTGTCCTAGTTTAATATATGATTACCATCTGAGTATGTGACAGCTAGCTGAATAGTGAGCTCCAAAAGACATCTGGAAGATTTGAAAACACTGACATGTCCATTTTATAGAATGAAAAATAAGCCAGTAGAAAGATTAAGGGAATTTTGGACTGTGGCTAGTATCCAGAGTCATATCCAGACCCACTATGACAGTAGGGTTTATAAGTTTCGAAGCAAGGGACTGCAGGTGACCTTTGTGGAGGAGGCCATGAAGTGCCCTGTGCTGATTTCAAGCCAGTGAACAGCCTGTCACTTGGGTGAGCAGCCTGCCAGGAGATTCTGTGGTGCATTTTTAAGGAAGAACAGCAGTCCCAAGGAGCTGGTGAGGCTCTGGATACTGTGGAGACATGCAGAGGGATACACTTTTAGGAAGACATGGTAGAAAATATGCTAATGTGGAGACAGCTAAGGACAAGGCTGGAGACACTGTCCTGGAAAGAGGTGACCTATATCGGGTTAGGGACACTTCTGTGGGACTCTGGCTGTGGGTGACTCTTGTCAGGGAAGGAACATTCCTAAGGGACTTCAGCCTGTGGAGGACCCAAGTTAAGGCATAGAGACCGCTAAGGAACTGTGGCCATGGGTTACCCATGCTGGGACAGACATCCTAAAGGGCTGAAGCTTTGGGTGACCCACACTGAGGCAGGGACACCTCTGAATCATGTTGGCCTGTGGACAACACATTTCAGAGTAGTGGAAAATGAAGAAGCCTAAAGCAGTGGAAGAGCCAATAGAGGCACAGAACAGCGGATAAAAAGCAATACATACCCAGCCTCCTGTACTGGCTGTGCTTTCACCATATGAATAGAATACATAGGATAGATGTTGTGTAGATCATGTCAAACATGAGACAAATTTAGACTAGGAAGGGGTAAGAAAGTAAATTACGTTTTTTGTTGGGTCATTCCACCCTGGTACCCAAACCAATGATGAGAAAATGGTATTAATGAATTATAAATTAAATTAAGTGAAATTACCCAAGCTGAAGCTGCTTTGTTAGATATAGAGGGGAATTGTCTGAGAAGGGAAAAGATCTAGACTGAATGGGAACTTACCTAAGAGATTCTTTGGGATTTGGCAGGGGAAAAATTCTATACTTTAAACATTCATTGTGGCAAAACGTAAGGCCTGTTGGTCTCCTTTTCCAGTTATGAATCCTTGCACTAACTATCGTCGATGTTATTTAGTATTAGTAACTACTAATACTAGTACTTAGTATTAGCTACTTAGTATTGCAAAAATAGAGTACAAAGGGTACATGTCTTTAAGCTGAAGACTAGGTTCTGCTGCTCTGTTTGTGACTTTTCACACTAGCAAGTTCTATGGTACTTATCATTGTTATTTCTCTTGTATGAAGCTTTTTTATTTGTGCATCATAATAGATTAAAAGTAAAACAAATTCTACACTGAATTCTGAGAAAAAAATGGTGGTACTGACCATATCCAAAATTATGCAAAAATACATTAAGGAAATTTAAAAAATGAGCAATATAACACTCTAATGGAGTGCAACATAGTTTTATGCTGTAAGTTTTTCTGATTAACAAGTGCAGTGTATAGTGCTGAATGAAATGAAGAAATTTTTCTTTTTTCTTCAGTGGTTTGGAATGACTCAATTCATAAACACAGAAGTTCTGAGTAGTGTCTAAGAGTTGTTCTTTTGAAAATTACCATATGTGGCTTTAAAATACCCTGTCCACTTTTTCTTGCAGACAGTGTACTTTGTGGCCTCTGAAAGCTCACATAATAAAATTAGGATGAAAAAATATAAATGAAGCTGCTGGGTTCATTAAATAGCAAATGGAAAGACAGCTGCCAGGTTGATATGTAAGTCAAGTCTTCTGTGTGTGCTGTGATTTGCAAGTAGAATGCTGTTAGTGTATTAACTCCGAAGTGTTTCGGTGTCATGAATCTAAAAGCTGTAATGCAGCAGGTAACAAAGCACATTTATTGTGAAACAAAATTATCAAAAGAAAAATCTACTTAATCTTCCACTTCAGAAAGCCTCATAATTCATCTTCTCTGGAAGTGCTGCATTAGTTGTGTTAACCTCTCACAACTGTTTGAGTTTCTAAAATTGTCATTTCTGGAATACCGCATTTTCACTGTTTTAATGTACAATATCTGAAGGGTTTCTTTTTTTCGTTTTCATAAAATGCATGCAATCTGAGTTTACCATTGCTAACCTAGACCTCATTTGATATTAGTAAACAAAAAGGAATTGCTGTACTGTGCATGTTGTATTTCCAAGATTATTTTGAGCCTATGGAGTACATCAGTACTGTAACTTTTGGTTATTCTCAGTTATCTTTCCTATGACCCCAGGGAAGGAGTATGAAACTTCTGGACCATGAAGAACCCCCAGGCCTACCCAGAGGCATAGTATGCCATTAGTACAGAACCACAAATTTTGGATACCTGCAGGCAGATATAGAAAGACTTTCAGCTCCCCCGGAGGTCCTACCTTGATGGCATGCAGGCAAGCTGGGGGTCACAATGTCCCACTTAAGCACAGAGTAAACACAGCCACACTTGTTCTTGACACTTAATTTACTGGGTGTATTGTACAATGCTGATGTAATTCTAGTCAGATCAAGCTGCATCTGTTAAACAGAAACTATGAAAAGTGCTCTATGAATATGGTGAGAAAACATGATGAGGATTAATGGAAAAGAAATGTGACTCTTTTGTTATTTTGGAAGTCTTTTTAATTGAAAAAAGAAAATAGCATGGAATATATGATGATCATATGCACTGCTGACCAACATGTTTTCTTATATGACTGATGTGTTGGTCTTGGGGATGAAAGCACAGAGCCAGTCACTCATGCAGCTCCAGGGAACAGTGGGTGATAAGTATTGAATGATTACTTTAAATCTAGTTTGGTTCTAGTCCAGTAGCCTTCAGAAGAAAATCACATGAAAAATATTGGGTTTAGAACAAAGTTCTGTCATCTCTGCATTCTTTCTCAACATTGTGAAGAAAGTATTTTAGAGATGTAGAAATATATATATATTTCAGCAGGTAGGAAACCCACACTTGTGGTCTCCAGATGCAGAATTTATCTAAAGGCTGAAACCCTCCAATTTTGGTGATAGTGAGTGATAGGGAAAACTGGTTTGCCCAATGTGGTGGGTTGACCCTGGCAGGATGCCAGGTGCCCACCAAAGCTGCTCTACCACTTCCCTCCACAAGTGGACAAGGGAGAGAAAATATAGAAAAAGGTTCATGAGTTGAGATAAGAACCGGGAGAGATCACTCACTGATTCCTGTTGTGGGGAATTATTGAATTTATTACCAATCAAAATCAGAGCAGGATAATGAGAAATAAAACAAGTCTTGAAAATTCACAGGTTGTTTCTACCAGTGCTCATGGAGAGTAACCCTTCCCTGGCTCTACTGTGAAGCTCCTCCCAGAGGAGACAGTCCTCTATGAATTACTCCAATGTGAGTCCTTCCCATGAGATATAGTTCTTCATTAATTGTTCCAATGTGTGTCCCTTTCCATGAGATGCAGTCCTTCAAGAGCAGGCTGCTCCAGTGTGGGTTCCCCACAGGATCACAAGTCCTACCAACAAACCTGCTCCAGTGTGGGCTTCTCTCTCCACAGATCTCAGGTTCCTGTCAGGACACAGCTCCAGTGTCAGTGTTCTATGGGGTCACACACCCTCTCAGGCATCCACCTGCTCTAATATGGGTGTCTTCTGTGGTCCACAGGTGTGTCTCTGCACCTTTGTGGTCCTCCACACAGAGGCACAGCTGCTTCGTCATGGTCTTCACCAGGAGTTGCAGGGGAATCTTGGCTCTGGTGCCTGAAGCACCTCCTACCCCTCCTTCTCCACTGACCTTGGTGTTTGCAGAGTTGTTCCTCTCACATATTATCACTCTTGTCTTCTCTTAGTGCAATTAAATCTCTGTAATAACTTTGTTTCATTATTAAATATGTTATCACAGAGATGTTATGACCTTCTCTGACAGGCTGGCCTTGTCCAGTGACAGGTCCATCCTGACGCCAGCTGACATTGGTTCTGTCAGACTTCATGGGGGAAGTTTCTAGAAGCTTCTCACAGACGCCACCCCATAGCCCCTCTGCTACTACCAAAATGCAAATCTGATACACATAGATACTTATGGTGAGAATGTCTCCAAAGTTTTTCTATTTTAGCTAAAATAAGCTGAGACTTCTATCTTTTTGGTACTTTGAAAAGGGCAAGAGATGCATGAGCCCAGTGCAAAAGTCCAGTCTGGAAACAGAAAGTAATATTGATCTTATCTTTCTGCTCTTCTGTCTATTATTAATATAAATGAGCTTAAAGACCAAGTATTATGGTGAAGCAGCATTTAGATGTCCTAGTTCAGATCTTCAAGACTGTTTGGATTCTAGTTTACTAACAGTTTTCAGGCTGAAAAGTATAAATTATTTTGTAAAGGCCTTTCAGTAAGTGAACCTTTCAAAACACACCCTTTTGTCCCTAGTGCCTATGTTTTTAAGTTTTAATTCACTAGGACATCTCTGTGATAAATGTGCAGCGTGTCACCAAAGAACAGGACATTTTGTGACTTGTTAAATTGCTAGGCTAGGAGCTCAAATCCTGGTAGCTTTAAATAATTTTAATAAGATAAACTTCCTTAAAAATAACTCTTAAAATCAGGATGAATTTTTAGTTCATTCAGTTATTCGAACCAACTGCAGAATAGTTCAATTGAATCAAATAAAAAAAACCCCACATTTTTCATTTGAACTGCAGTATCATTATGGATTGTGAGAATCTGAAGTCTTATAAACCAGCATAGCCAGAGAAAGAACCAAGGAAGTAAAAATGCATTTGGTTCTTTTAAGTGATGGGAAAATTTGTGACTTTGAGTAAGGTTTCTTAACAGCTATACTTCAGTCCATCTTCTACTTGAAGGTAATGGAGTATAAAATAATCTCCCATCGAGGACTGACCGTGTGAAATGGCAACAGATGAAAGTGACAGTTTTTAAAATCACTGAAGCACTAGTGCAGTTTGAGGACTGACATCGATAAATAGTTTGAGGGAAAAAGATAAATGAGTTTAGATTATTGTATAATGTAAATTGGGAATAAAGAAGTTTGAGCATTGCCTTCAATAATAAAAATGGGACTATTTTTAAATTAATTTATTTTTTCTCACAGTAAAATCTGCTGACTTGCTTGAGCCATGGAGTAAACATGGATGTCGAGAAGTCAAGTGATGTTTCATAGTGTGCACTTCTGGAAATAGAGTCTTATAATCTTTCTTCTCAGTGTGCCATGGAATCACTGAGCTAAGATTCCTATCTGCACCTTATTCTCACCACAGCTATAACTGATTTGCATTTGGATTTGCATTCCAACACCTTGTTGGAAATTATCAGCCCTTTTAAGCTTATATTCCATCAAAAGTCTCAAGACAATAGAAAATTTATTTTAAAGTAAAACTGTGAATTTTCACATATATCACTGTCAAAAGTGATTATTACAGGTAAACTATAAAAAGTCCAACCCACAAAAATCTTATTCCTTAGTCTAGAATAAAGCAAACTCCTTTCTCCCATTCTGTTACATTTTAAACTACAACATCATGATTGTGAAATATAATAAACTATATTCTTCTGTGAGCTTCTTTTCCACCTCAAATCAAACCTATGAATTCCTTACAGGAGGAGAACTCTATATTAACAATATTTCTTGGGTAATTTCTAAGTTTCCATTAGTCAGTGGTACAGAACTTCTGACTAGAAATTGTATTCTTTGTTTAATAGGTTTTGATACATCTTTTTGCTCATGAATTCATCAAATTGCTTTTTTAATCCATCTCAACTGTCAACAAGCACAACATTCTGAGCAGTAAGTGCTAAAATGTAATTGTATGTTTGATGAAAATATATATTTTTTTGCCTTAAAACTCGTATCTGTCTATTTCATTTGATGACCCTTAATGAATGTATTGTGTAAAACAGTGAATTCTCTAAATCAGTAAGTTTTGTCTTTTTTTCTGCATCTCATTAATTATAGAATAAAACTATGTTTTATCACCCATACTTTCACATTTTTAAACCTATATTTGATTGACTTTGTCCTTGTGCAGAAGTTTAAAACCTTTGCTTACCTTTGTAATTTTTCTGTATGTTTTTCCCCATTATATAATTATCATCTTCAGAAAATAAAATGCTGAAGTTCAAAATATTTTCCCAGTAGCCAAATATGTTTTCTGCTTTTTAAATTTCTTTTTCCTCTTTTAATAATTCTGGATTTTTTTTTCTATCAATGATGATCATTGAAATTTTGAAGGACCTATTCAGCATAACTCTATTGAGTTATATTTATTTTAACTTTATTTTTGTCTGGATACAGTTATGTTTGTTTTACTCTGTGTATTATTTCATATTGAATTTTATAGACTCATAGAAAGTTAAGGGTTGGAAGGGATCTCAAAGGTCACCCAGTTTCACCCCTTTGCCATGGGCAGGGACACCTTCCAATAGACTAGGCAGCTCAAATCCCCATCCAGCCTGGCCTCAAACATCTCCAGGGATGAGGCAGCCACAGCTTCTCTGGGCAGTCTGTTACACTGCCTCACTTGATTCATTCCATCAGCTAGTCTTTGAGTTTTGTGAAATTCTCATGCAGCTCTTTTGAGTAAGATTTAATTTTTTTTGTATCTGTAATATCAACAAACCTTGTTATTTCACTGTTCTCTGTTCACTGTACCAGATGTAAATGCATTGAGGATTACAAATCCCCACATAAACCTCTGAACAACATTTTCTTTTCTGACCATGAGATAAATTTTAATAGTATTTAAGTAGTTAATTGCATAGAACTTAGCTAGTAAAACACATGCATTATTGAAACTTCCATGGTTTAATAAAGCTCACTTTAAAATCTTGAATAGCCATAATATTGCTGATTTATTGGTTCTTATTTTTTCAGTTTGCTTTAATTCCTGTTCTATGCTTGGAAATATTTTCTCTAACTGGTTTCTTTGCAAAGATCTAGCACAAGAACTTCCTAAGTCTCTAGATATAACAAACACAAGAATTTTCATCATGATAAACTGATGTCTAGTGTCATGAGTGGTATTTTAAATTTGTTTTCCACTGGCATATAATAATGCATTTCTGATTGCCTGTTTGTATTTTAACTTCCAAGACTCTGCGCTAACTTTATTGAGGAGGTTCTAATGCAGAACTTAATTTATGTTGGTTTGGAACAGGACTGCTTTAAACTAAAAATCAGTCTTGAGGCCATTTCCAAAATGGATGTGCTACCTAATATGATGACCATGTTAAATATATAGATTTCTTTTCTCTTCTCTATGACCTCAGAACACTAACATATTTTCATGTGGACAACTACATGACTTTCAGTCGGTAATGATTTTCAGCCATTAGTGACGTGGACTGAATCTGAACTTGTGACCAATATGTGTACTTTGGATTCTTAATGGTAAGTGTAACGCCCCTTAGATCAAGTCCTTATTTCTTTTGTTTTGCCATTATGTTTTACAAAGAGAAGTTTAGTCTGATATTCTGCTTCGCTATACTATGGTTACAATTAAATAGACCTAAGTCACAGTCCTATATCAGATATAATTTAATTTTTTTTTCTTACCTTTTCTGAGAATGGGTGATATCAGGAATCAAATAATAATAGAGGTTACGGCTGAGGTTTGGACTGAATAATGCTGAGCATTTACATAGCACTTTACATGCTCAAGTCACTGCACAAACATTATCTAAATAAAACAAATGTGTCTCATTAAGAAATCTGTTCACATGTACTCTGACAAGACAAACAAGCATGCAAAAATGCATGACAAATTACTTAAATATTTCTCCTTTGCAAAGGGAATTGTGCCTGAAATGTGGTTCATCTTTTCACAATAGAATATTTGTTTCTTTTTCATTATTAGCGTGAATAGACATAATTTAAGGTGTCTTCAGGGTGGGTGAATGTGTTTTGTAAAAAAATAATTTTAGATTTAATGACAAATATTCTGTATGGCATTATTATTATGTGAATTAGCAAAGGAAACTTCAGCTTTAACATTTAGCAGCGTGTGGTAAAGAATTTTAATTTCCTTATTTTAAAGGTTAAGTGTTCCTTCAAGCCTACTTGTTACCATTTCCAAACAGAATAAATAGGGAACTTCCTCTAAGAAAGCTATTAGTTCATTTTATAAATATTTTAATAGAAATATGTTGCTTTCACAATCCTATCCCTAAGTGAGCAGTCAAGAATGAATATAAACAACTTGCTTGTATATAGCATGGAGATTTTTCAATTCTAAGCATTTTATTTTTTTTTTTTTCAAATGAATGAAGCCTTTGAGTATACCTTGGGCACATATATAAATCATTGGTCAAGGTGTAGATGAAGATTGCTAGGGAATTTTTAGCACCTGAACTATTTATAGTTCATAGTCACCAGGTCTCTGAGGCTGACATAGTGGTACTACTCATATACAATACAAAGCAAGGGGTAATTTATATATCCACATGAAATGCAAATAATCTTCAGGAATCAATGCTCTTATTCTTTTTGTGTGACTGTGCCTTCCTCAGAAGTCCATCATCAACAAAGACTGTGAGAAATAAAATTTATTTATGATAGATACAATAATGCTGAGTGACAGACTGCAATAAAAGTCATGATAGTGATATTGAGAGCACTTTTTTTACTAGTCTACTTCTCTGAATAATCTTAGGTGCTTGACAAAAGATGATGGCTTGGGCATAAGGACCATTGGAACCCTTTTCATAGCATATGTCATTACCTTTGCTGAACTTCCAAGCCTTTTCATCCATTCAGTCCTTACACTTAGATGTCCTTTTACATGCACTTGACCCCTTGCTTTCTCATCCACATCCTGTAATTTCCTTACTGGCAAGAATCTGAAGTCTTCCTTCCTTCCTGCTTTTATGCTTCTTCTTCCTAGAAGGTAACAGCTGTCTGCAAAAACAGAATGAAAGCACAGCCTTTGTATGCAACTGGAAATACTTGTGAAAGGAAAACACTGCTTAGCTCCTGGACATTTTGGATCACATCTGCACAGCTTGGTATTAACAGTCACCCCTCACTACACCTATTCTACTGCACATTTTGCTCCAAAATATTTCAGGCCTTGCTGCATGGAAGTGAGGCAGCTGTTTTTGCACCACAGTGTTGGCTGAGTGCAGAAGGAAACCCAGAGCACTATCTCACTTGATCACACAGGTGAATGTCTCTAGGATTTTGCTAAACACTGAGGACACTACAACACTCTGCAATGACTGCGCTTATATCCCTCATTAAAAGCAAGCAAGAGAGCATACAAACACAGAATATTCTAAAAGGATTATTAGACAAAAGGCCTCAATCCAGCAAATTATTTATTCTGGTGAGCAATTCTTATTCTTTACCAGCTTTGTCTTTGATAAATACTTACCTGTCTAAAAATTGAACTAGTCCCACAAAGAGAATACAGAGTACACATTCAATAGATGTAAGGTTTATATTATATTTACACATGTTATGTGTAAATATGTCTTCTTCTCTAACCTTATGCATAATTTAGAGAAGGGGGCATAGGAAAGAAAAAAACCACTTTTTAAATGTATTTTTCAATAAATTTTTTTATTTAGTAACTTTTTAAACTGAATTTTGGGGTTCTATTATTTTATTTTCCTGTTTCTCATGTATGAGCATATATGATTGCAGGAACTATGTGTGACAACACAGAACTTTGATGGACTATCTCATCTTTTCAGCTTTTACACAATACAGCCTTGGAAAATAGGCATGAGGCCTCAAATGACAGCTGAGGGGAAAACTTATGGGGTATGATCACACATAAAAGTTTAAACAAGTGCTATACTATGCAAGTAGCAGATGCTTTATAATATGTCCTTTTATTTTTCAGTTCTAAACTATAATCTATGAATAGAAGGACAATTAATTCCAGGGGAAGTTAAAAATTCACTTCTACCACTCACAACCCCACTGGAATAAAACAAATCTTAGAAGACAAGAAATCAAATAACTCAGTATGAAATAACAAATCTAAATCAGGAGGTGACACTGAGGAGATCAAGAAAAATATACAAGTAAAACATTTCAGAAGCAGAACAGGTAACAGGTGAACAAATATAGTCTCAGGAAAGCTGCCAAGCCTTGAAAAGGTAAATAAAAATTGACTAAATTTGAAGAAATTACAGAATTCATTTTTTTTTTCCAGATGAAAATTAATGTTGAAACTAGCAGGGAGAGTCTGAACAAGAGGAGTAGGACTGTAACATAAAACTTGCAGAGGACTTCATCTAGCAGTGCAATAAAAGAAATCCATAACTTATGTTCAGAAACTTCACACCAAACATAACTTCTTTACTGATCAGAATTTGACTGCTTGAAAATAAAGGCAAATTTTGTTCCAGCACATCTTTTTTTGTTTTTCTCTAAATTTCAACTTCATAAGCCCCCTATTGTATCTGCCCTTATTGGCCTGTCCAGTTCTCTGTAGTTTTTCTAAGGCTGTATTTACTTATCTGATACTTGCTTGCTTACAGACAGGTTCTTTCTTATTCTTCATCTTGTTATTGTCACCTCTTGGATTAGTTTATTATTTCTTAATTGTTTGTCAGATTAACTATAGAATAGAATCACAGAATATTTTGGGTTGGAAGAGACCTTAAAGATATCTAGTTCTAACCTCCCTGCCATTGGAAGGGGCACCTTCCATTAGACCACATTTCTCAGAGCCCCATCCAACACGGCCTTGAACAATTTGAGGGATGGAGTATCCACAACTTCTCTGGGCAATATTTTTCAGTGCCTTACCACTTTCACAGTTAAGAATTTCTTCCTAATATCTAATCCTAACCTATCCTCATTCATCTAAGGCCGTTCCCCTTTGTCTTATCACTACAGGCCCTTGTAAAAGTTCCTCTCCAGGAGGGGTACTGGAAGGCTGCTCTAAGACTGGGTTAAGAGCCTTCTCTTCTCCAGGCTGAACAGCTCCAACTCCCTCAGTCTGTCTTCATAGGAGAGGTGTTCCAGTCCTCTGATCACCTTCATGCCCTCCTCTGGACTCGTTCCAACAACTCTATGTCCTTCTTTTGCTGGGTGCCACTGAGCTGGTTGCAGCACTCCAGGTGAGGTCTCAAAAAAGCAGAGTAGAATGACAGAATCACCTCCCTCACCCTGCTGGCCATGTTGCTTTTGATGCAGCCCAGGATATATTTGGTTTTCTGCACTGCAAGCTTATATTTTTGGGTCACAAATTTCTTGCCAACCAACATTTCCAAGTCCTTCTCCTCAGGGCTACCTCTAATCCAGCTGTATTTGTGTTAAGGATTTCCCCAGTCCAGGTTCAGGACCTTCCACTTTGCCATGTTGAACTTTATAAGGTTCACATGGATCTGCCTGGCAAGGTCCTTCTGGATGGAATCCCTTCCCTCCAGTATGTTCACCAGATCTCACAGTTTGGTTATCATGGGCTAACTTGCTAAGTGTGCTTTGAATCCCACTGTCCATGTCACTGACAAAGATGTTAAACAAGATTACTTGTCTGGAAAGGTGGTGTACTTCATTCTGTTCTTTTTGGGCTGGATATTTTGTTTTCTCCTTCATTTTACTAGGGAGAGAACTGTACTGCTGAAAAATCTTGTCAGCATGAGGATGAAGGGCATTTATGCCCTTCAGATCTTTCATTCATTAAAGCATTTAATCTATTGCAGTGAGATTTTTGTTGGCCCGTATGAGACATTAAGTAGTTTATGCAGGAATCATTATGCTTGCTTACTGCATCACATGAGGCTTAATTAATTGCTCTGTGCAGGACTTGTGTGAGATCCTGGGACCTTCTATACTAAAAGTAGAATGATGTATATTTCACATATGTAATTTCTTATAAAGAGATGAAAGAGTGGTCAACATTTATTTTTAGCAGGTCTTAGGACAACTTAAGACTGATTAATAGTTTGTAAACGTGCTTTCAAAGTCTCCTGTCTAAGAGCAATACACCAAAAACAATGATGAAAAAATCTCTTTAAAATTTTTTTTTTTGGTATTTTAATAACTTGTCATTGTTTCAAACAGCAGTGTATGTGACAGTGTCTTTAGAAACATATCCAGCTTTGCTTTTGTGTTCTGAGGAGGAAAAGTAGAGAAAATTATTAAATTGTGAATTACCTTATATCTGAGATAATCTCTTTTCCCACCGAATGAATTTAGTGACAAGAAATTTCATTACATATGTCAGAATATTTTAAGTAAGATCAGTCAGTCCTGAATCAGAACAGCTCAGAAACCTTTTAAAATCTAACCACATAAAGTTCCTGAATTCAAGTAAGTGCATCAGTGTAAGTATTGCATAAGATCTCAGAAGAAATCTGGGAATGCCCAGGTTTGTGATTCAGGCACTGTGTGAAGGTTTGTGAGCTCAGCTGTTCCAATATTAATTGAAATGTAATAACTGCTCCATATCCAACCCATCTTCAAGCCATATCATTCTATTAGTTGATTCCTATAGAGTTTACTTATATGTCCTTTAGACAAAAACCAGATGTCTTTCAGTCGTCTCCAGCTAAAAATGAACCTTGATAACAAAACCCAATCATAAAACAAAATAAACACCACCACCCCTCAAGTAGAATGTTTAGAACACTTGCCATATGTATGTTGTCATTCAGTGGTTCTCCTAACCTTTAATTTAATATGTGGCTTTTTAATTTTTGTGTACCATATATTTAGGAAGATAAGATCTGTGGGGTTTTGGTGTGGGGATTTTTTGGTTTCTTTTTTTGTGAGCTAGATTAAAATATAACTTTTTTGTCTTGACTCTTGGAATATAGAGCCATAAGATTTTATAAAATATAGCCTTCAAGAAAAAATTTTATGCACTCCAGGAAAAGGCTTGTCTCTTCAGGATGTCAGAATAGGAGAGGCAACTTGCTCTCTACGTATTCAACTCTTCTTGGAATAGATACTAATTTAATCTTTTCCTGATATTCTTTTACAACAGGTTCATATAAGACTAGATGTGATATGTGGTAGCTAAATGTTACTTTGCCCCTAAAGCAGTGCCTGTCATAAAAATACTTTTTACAAACATTCAAGTTTCTAGAACATAATGATATTATAATCATTTTACCAGAGAGAAGGTGGTAAAACAGAAATCCTTCTACTTAAGTGGTTCCCCATTCATATATTCCCCTCCTATCTCTTTTTTAATCATTTTTTAAATTCTTATTTTATTATTTGTTTTCAGAGTTAGCATTGCTAATTAATTTTATTTGGATCATATAAATGGTCCTATGATTGCCTTCTGGATTTACTTAACTCTGAAGTTTCAGAACTTCGAAGTACTTGAAGAACACTGTACATCTAGCTGGTCACTGGTGCTACTGAAAGCTATTTGCCATCACATTTCTATGAGATGTTGGCCCTAGCATTTCTTTGAGATGTATGTTATTCTAGTTTTTTGCTTTGTTCCATAATGCCTCGCAGAAATCCCAGAATAGAATACATTACTAAACAAGAAGCTGGGATATACTCACAACTAGGAGTATGTATTAGGAGAATGGCAGATAGAGATCAAAGTTTCTATGAGATAAGTTTTCAGAAAGAGCTTCTCAAAACTGTGCATTAGTTTATACATAAGGGTTATAAAGGATGATTTTTCTTTGCCATGTCACTTTATGAAAGTTATATCTTTCCTAGCAATGCTGAAATTTATACTGGGATCTCAATCAACAACTTACCCTGAAAAAATAACATTATACTAATAAATGGCAACTTCAATTAAAAATAATCTTTTAATACCAGGCCATATTAAAAAGCAGACTGATCTGCTGTCCATTTCCCAGTCATGCAGTCAAGTTTAGTACCAGGAAATTCTATCTCTTTCAAAGATTTGAGGTTCAACTCAAAAAAGAGAAACATATGTTCTTTTTGAAGGAAAAATATAAATTTGTCTTGGATAGAAGATCTTTTTCATGCTTTCAATCAAGCAGTAGATATCCTCCAAACTAAGAAACTATGTGTGCTTATGGAAGCATTATAAATGTCCTCCACCTTTGCACCAGAAACAGAGAAGCAAGTGCCTGTCTACTGTTACAGAAACACAGAAAGAATGGTATATGACAGTCTTCAGGGAAAGGATGCCATCCAGAGAGACCTTGCCAGGTGTAGAAGTGGGCCAATATGAATCTCATGAAGTACAACAAAGCCAAGTGGAAAGTCCTGGATAAGAGCCAGAAATGTGAACTTGCAGCTCAGAAAGGCAGTTGCATCCTGGTCTGCATCAAAAGAATCATGGCCAGCAGAAGACCAAGGGAGGTGATTTTTCTTCACCACTCCACTTCCACAGGGCTCCACTTGGAGTATTGCATCCCACTCTGGAGTCATCAGTACAAGCAAGACATAGGCCTCTTAGAGCAGGTCCAGAGGAGGGTCACAAAAATCATCAGAAAGTGGGAACATATCTCCTGTGAAGAAAGGCTGAAATTGCTGGGGGTGTTCAGCCTGGAGAAGAGAACATTGGGGGGAAACCTTATTGAGGCATTTCAAAATACAAAAGAGGTGGAGAGAGATTTTTTTTTACCAAGGCCTGCACTGACAAAACAAGGAGCAATGGTTTTAAACTGGAAGAGGGATGATTTATATCGGACATAAGGAGGAAATATTTTGTGTGTAGAGTGAGAAGTTGTGGATGTCACATCACTAGAAGTGTTCAGGATTGAATGGGGCTTTTAGAAACCTGATCTAGTGAACAATGTCACTGTACATGGCAAGGGACTTGGAGTAGATAATCTTTAAAGGTTGTTTCCAACCCAAACCTTTCTGTGGTTCTATAAAACCATAAGCAAGTACGTGAAAAGCAGAGGTGGGAGTCATGAAGCAAAACACAGTGCACTCAAAACAGCTGGAGTTCCAGAAATTTGAGCACAGTGTTTCAAAATCATGTGCAAATGAAATTCCAATTAAGTGCATGTACATATGAGGATTTGGGTGGCAGATATGTTATACTATGTACTTGTGTGGGACAGTGCCCAGCATGGTTAGGTCATGGTGTGGAGTTGAGTCTTTCAACACTAGCTGAGCCTTGTTTACCACAGTATCAGAGAAATGCTGGCATCTGTGGTTATACTGAAAGAATATTCCATCTGATGAGAAAGGTATGCACTGAGACCAAGGTATTGGTTCTGAAAAATAACTATTTCCAATAATAAGTAGGGGGGTGGTGATTTTTGTTTTCCTCTACAGCTTTGTATCTGCTTGGGGACAGCTGAGCCTAAAAGCTCGTCCAGCTGAACCAGCTGGAGTTATGATAAATCCAGTCTGAGTAACCACTGATCAAGGTTTTCAGGACTACTACTTGATACTGAAATTCCTAAAGTCCACATAATTTTGACTGAAATATTTAAGTATTTATTAAGGGGATTGTTCATTTTGGGGCTTGTGTGTGTGTTTTGCGGGGGGGAGGGAGAGGAGGATTATTTGTTGTTCTGTTTATTTTTAATTTAGATCCATTAGTCAAAGCCTGGCTCAGGACTGAGAATTTGTGAGTGTTTTCCAGCTCACTCTTTTTCAGTTTAAATGCCTACCAGCCCAACATACAACAGCAGCATAACAATAGCAAGTTTTAAAAGGAACAATGCTTTGGTTAGTTTCAAAATTACTATTGCAGCAAAGGGAAAGAGAGTTCAGTATCTTTTGCAGACCTTTTAAATCCAACAGCTTGCAAATTATTACTTGTATTACCAGAAATTGCTTCCTTTATGTTGGGTAAAAAGAGCTATGATATACATTCAGCACTATGGAAATTATTTATAAGTGGCATTTTTTCAATGACAAAATTTTTGAAAATGCAATTCATTATTTTAAAAATATTTTAAATATTCTACCTAAATAATTTCTGTATATTTACTGACTGCTAATTCAAGTAAGATTCCATTTGACATTCATTTAACTAGAACGTACACTGAAAATTATGCTTTTGAGAGATGCATCATGAAATCACCATTTGAGCCTTAACAGTATCACATTGGGATGCAGACTGTTAAATTTTCACAGTCCTAGTGGTTTTTTTCAGTGTGACTACTCACTCAAATGGAAATATCCACTTTCAGAGTAAAGTCTCAAGGAGTGATCTCAGGATACAGTCTAATGAACGAACAGGTCAAGAGATCACCTTTTATTTGAATTCTTTGAACAATTCTTCTGCTGTGAAGCATAAGACCTAAAGCTGTCTCATTTCACTTTCCTAATTAGTAGTACGGAGTAGAGCATCAGTATGATAACCTGGTATTCTTGTGTCATGAACACAGCCAACTATCACAGTTCCAATCACATGGATTGACAAAGCTCTTTTCTAGTGGCAGGTCCAGAAACAAGAAAACTCAAGGGTCTACAAATTAAATTCTGAAAGACAATTCAAACTTTAACACTTTATATATCTCTATGTTTACAACTCATAAGCTTCTTGTATGGTGTTTGTTATAAGTCTATTACAACACTGATTTGTATGCAAAATAACAATATTAACAATTTGAATATTTCGTTGAGATAAAAGGAAGTTGATGAAAATTTTACACCTAGAAGGAACATTCAATATTTTTTCATTTCATCAATGTCAGTAGATTGACACAGCTTTTTCTCCTGGCTCAGCCACTTGATTTAGATTCACTTCAGGATGTGGAAAGTACGTAAAACAAACATTGTGTGTTTTTATGCAGTGATCAAGATATCCTGCCCTTGAGAGATACTCTTTTTCTAAAGACATGAACTGGAAATTGCTTCTATTTATGGTACAGAAAAATTGCAGAGGAAAGTTGATAGAATTTATTTGGCTTATTCTGAAGAACTCTAACTTGATATAATTAATAAATCTTTAAAAAATAGAGATAAAACATTTATTACTGACTCAAATAATCAAAATATAGATTAAAAGGATACTCTTTCTGA
The DNA here is from genome assembly GCA_013398175.1 of Climacteris rufus. NCBI lineage: Eukaryota > Metazoa > Chordata > Aves > Passeriformes > Climacteridae > Climacteris > Climacteris rufus. The sequence continues at coordinate 523,568 of VZRZ01005079.1, read as the reverse complement.
AACTGATATCATATGTTTGGATTTTTTTTAAAAATTGTATTAGCTCTGGTCAATGACTTAATCGACCTGACAAGAGCTGTGGGAACATTGTGGAGGAGAACTGACCACTAGATTTAAGACATTTATATGGTTAAGTAATTTTTTTTTTTTCCTAGTGGCTGATATTGACTGTGTTTCTAATTTTATTTAATAGATATGACAATTTGGCAACAAGGTTTACCACTTCTCTATGTTCCATAACACTACCTTGAAAGTCTCTGTTCACATTCAATAATTTTAAAATTGCCTGTCTGTTCTTGAGTTTAACAATGTCTTTATTAATGAATATGATTTCTCATTTCTGAATATAGAGCTTCCTCTTTGTGGCAATAGTGTCGGTTATTTTTAAATATTAATATATTAAAATGAGATAATTTATTTCCAATAAAGCTGCTTAAAAGTTCTTGTGGCTTTTTTCGGCAAATAATGATTCCTCTAAGGACATTTCTCTTGCTTTCATTTCTTTTAAGTGTACATTAGAAGAATCTTTTACTCCCATGCCATTGCCCAAGGTTTAAACATGTATTGTCACAGAAGAAAAACACAGGAATTTCTAGACCATGCCCATTATTTTCAAGCCTTGTCCAGAAGAATAAAAAACAAGATTTACAAAAAAAGAAGGAAAATAAAATGTCATCAAAACACCACACTCACTTTTAATTTTCCTATCTCTTATCTGTAGCACTCAGCTGAAAAATAGTATTGAAAGAAGATAGAATTTTAGAGAGAATAAGAGTGCCAGAAACTCCTATGTGTGTTATAGAGTTAAGAGAAAAAAATAAAGTAAAGCTGGTGAGGAATTTGCTTAAGTTTAGTTAGGGAAGTCTGGAAAACAGTCTTCATTTTCTATGACCTCACTCTTATAAACCTGTGATTATCTCAATGCCTTACACCAAAGAAGGTTTCTATTTAATTCAGAATATATACAAAGCTCAGAGTAGTAAGGTGGAGGTAAATGTCATTGCCTATCAAGTACTTGAAGATTACAGAAAATACTGATTCTGTTGTATGATTACTGAGAAAGGAAAAAAGTTGCATTAATATAGAAATCCAGTTTTCAAGACAATGTCTAGAAATTTAATGTGTTTGTTTGTCAGCTATTTGCAGCAGATCTTTGATCTTTGTTTCTCCTTTTGGATTCCTAAGATCACCCTTTCTATTACTGTGAAGTGCTGGAACCCTTATTGTGATTGCACACAAAAAGTAAAATGTCTGCATTTACTTTATGACTTTGCAATAACAAATGTACTTTTCTTCAGTAATATCTTCAAGATAAACAGCATTTTCTCTATTATCATTATTTAAGCTTGCAGCATTCCTATGGAAGATCAAAGTGAGATTACTATGGAAGCTGGTATTAAAGTTGTCCTTTTATTCTACTATTTTCCAGAGTTCACTCAAGAAAAAAGGAAAGGATGGGCACGAAGGAACATCAATACAGGTGTAACAATAAAATTGAATAACTGTGTAATTGAACTTACCTGTACTTAGAGAAATTTATTGCAATGTGGCATGTAAGTAACATGTTTTTTATCTTCAGCCTTCCTGAATCATACAGAAGGCAGTTTACTCTAGGATGTGTTAGAAAAATTAATAAAGCAAATTAAAGGGGACAGAGGGTGAGGGGAAGCAAAGAAAATACAAGGTCATTGAAGATTTACCTAGCTGGTATGAGATCAATATCATTTTTGTAACTCATTATCCTGACCCCAAAAGACAGTATAAAAATCAACAACATATTGAAGTAACTACACCTTCCTCAGCAAGATTTATGAGGCAAAGGGGAAAGCAAAGCTAGCTCCTATATTGCCAAAGATATCAAATCTTCATTAATGTTGTGAAAACAAGATAATTTATATTTATTTTCAGTGAGCTAGAAAAATCCAATAGATGCATAAACCAAACATTGCAGGTTTTGCTGTGACATCATGCACAGCATATGATTTTTAACTGATATAATTAATGCAGCCTGGTTGAGGTACAGTGGTGGAACACCATTTCAAATTTCCTTCATTTCTTCTGCATTTGTAGATGAACTTTTTTATTTCAAAACTAGCTGCATGCACAAGACCTTTTTTTTTTTTGCAATATCTGTGAAAACTGAACCACCATTCCAGAAAATAATGAAGGTGAGACCAGAAACACAACCAATCAGAGGTTTAGAGGTTATAGGCCACAAGAAATATGGATATATTTATACATATGATAAGGCTGTTAAAGAAGAGTGGATTTAGGTTTATTAAGAAGAAACTATCAGAAATGTCATAAGAAAGTAATTATGGAAAAAGTCTACTTCACACATTTTGCAAAAGGATTATCAACATCTATAAGGAAAATCTTTGTGTTTGAAGGTCTGTACTATACACATTTACACAGCTTCGTTTTTCCTTTTCAGATACATCTAGGATTTACCTAAAACTTTATTCTTATATTAAATATTATTCCTGTGTCATTCTTGAAGAATTGACTCTGGAATAAGACCAGTATATGAGCCAAACATTTTCTATGCTTCCCTCAGTCATACAAAAATTATCTCCGCTCATCTTGCCATTCAGTTACACTGTAAATAGGAAGGAAAGCAGAACAGAAAGGTGATACAGAACATCCTATTAATTACTAGACCTACATTTTATGAGATCAAGAAGGGAAGCCATTTTTACGACCAAGAAGATTTCAACAGTCCCCTATATAATCCTACTTTTACCAGGAGCAATATCTAGAAACTGTTCTTTTGGTTTTGTGTGGGTTTTGTTTGTTTGTTTGTTTGTTTGTTTTTGTTTGTTTGTTTGTTTTAATTGCTATAATATACTATACTCAGTCTCTAAAATACTGAAATCTACAGTGGACCCTAATAAACTGACTTCTGACAGTATTTTCTTCTTCTCTGTAGATAATAGCTATAAGTGTGAAGTAGAGGAAAGACTAAAGTATTATTTTAGTGACATCACAAATACAAGATATCTGCATATCTCTCTGTGTGGTCTTGAATTTTCTTTGAACCCTATGCATTCAGCAACTGGTTAAAGCATTATGATTGTATGCATGGATCTGCACAGGAATTCTTGCTAGCTTTCAGTCTTGGGTATTTGTCTAATTCATCTTGTTGATTTATCTTACTGAAGAGGAATTTTCTGTTGTATAATTTTTACCTCACTTGACTCAAAATGAATTTTTCAAGTATGGATAAAAACTCCGCAGTGGAACTTTTTCAAATGTACAGCATAATTCTGTGAATTTGAAAGTTTCAAGGAGACAGTGCCAAATCGTATATACTTAGAATATTTTATTAGATGAGTTGTGAGCTACAGTTCAATGCCAAACAATTACATATACTTTTTCCCTGTTGTATGTGAGAGTCCTGGTAATTCAAGGGAAGCGGTGGAGTTGCCATCCTTGGAAGTGTTCAGAAAATGACTGGACACGGCACTTTTTGATATGTTTTAGTGGACGTGGTTATATTAAATCAAAGATTGTACTTGATGATCATGGAGGTCTTTTTGAGCCTTAATGATTCTGTGATTCTATGAAAGTACTGATTAATTCACTGATTCACACCATAGCCTTTTCTAGTTTTTTTTTTTATTTTATGGATATATTTGAGTTTTGCATAAGTAATGAAAAGACAGAATAGGATTTTGGCCTAGCAAAGCAGGGTTTTGTCTAGTCTAAACCCACAATTTTATCAACAGTGGACAATATTGATAAGATCGCTACTTTTAAATCTAGAATTCAGATTTTTAGGTCTTTTTATTACATTCCCCTGATGTGTTTGCGCACCTTCTGCAAAGTATGACATAAATTACTGAGCTGTGATGTACCATAGGTGGAAGGGTTAGGGAAAGAAAGGGAGAAAATATTTATTATTCAATGGCTTTCTCAAACACTAAATTAGCAATGTGTGCATGTGGTTCTACCCTCTCATTTCTGCTCGTGTGTTGCTTCTGTCTCACAGCAAACTGAAACCAGCCTGTGTTCCGACCTAAAGCGACTTGCATGTAAAACTTTTTCGACTGAGTGTCAGAAAAAAAATAACAAAGATCTTCAGAAAGAGCAAAGGCATTAGCAGACTAAAGCCTTTCAGCACATACTTTAGTTGCACCTGAAGTAGTAAGTATAGGCCAACACAAAACAAACTTCCTGCCTCTCTGCAAGCGTGTGTTTGACACACTTGAATACTATTTAGCTGTTAAAATGACAAGCCACAGGTAATTCTTATTTCTTTATGGGTAGATATGATAGGAAAACTTAGTTACTGCCAAAAGGTAAATATTAAAGATGCCTTCACTGCATCATAACAAAGAGTTCACATGAATATCATATGACAATTCCTGAATTTCAGATTAAATGAGCAAATTTTATTTCCAAGTTTCTTAATATTGTGGCAGCATGACTCACAAGCCGAAAGAAGAGACCAAGAATATTTGAATGGGTTTGCTGAGGTTCAGTGCAGTGAAGCCCAAAAATTTTGAATTTTCATTTTTTGTTATTGAAAATCTTTGCCCTAACTCATTATAAATTCATCAATATTCAATTTTGAAAGTTCCGTTTTTTTTCTAGCACTCATAAAACTTTTCCACTAAGCTTCTGGGTGTTGCCACCTAGTAAGGAAAAGAATGAACCCTGTTATTGGATTTTAATCCAACATATCTTTAAGAGGATTTGATCTTCAGATGGTAAGTAGTCCTTATATTTTGTAAAGCAGTTTCTTTTAAAGTGACTTGTAGCTATTTTTAAAAGTGCATACCTGAAGTATGTAACAACAACCACGTAAAATGTGTAACAACAACCACATTTCATTCCTGTAATTAGTATCAAACAAATCTTAATAGTACTGTTCTGAAAAGCACAATTTCTATTTTGAATATATTGTAAGTAGGTGTATTTTGAATTATTAGACTAGTGGAATAAATTAGCATCGATTTAAAATAACAGTTTATTATATGAGGAGGAAAATAATGCTGGGAAAATTAATACCAGGAAAAATATTCAGGGATTATGATAGCTGGGGTTATAAAAACAGAGCAAAAATTAATGTCTGATTACTTTATATTATTGAAGCTGTCTGTGTGAGTTCTCAGTGGGATTCTGAGAAGTTGCTAGGAGTTGCAATATTTAAGGGTTAGGTTTTTATTAATTAGGTTTTTATTAATAGACAAAGTGAACTACGAAGTTCTCCTGTATGACAAGCGTAAGTGTTACTTGCAGGAAGTTAGCCAAGAATTATTGGTGCATTATATGGTGAATTTTTCTTATTTGTTAAGAAGGGGAACACTTCCATTAAGTTCACTCTTAGAAACATTAGCATTTCTTTTAACATCAGTTTTATCCATTGCAAGCAGAAAATGGTTATCATAACTCATACCAAGCAAAGTTCTGTAATTCTTTGTGAGCTTCATTTTGCATTTTTATTTACCAGATGAATTTTTTAAATCAATATATCTAAGTAATTATATTAATAGAAAAATAAAACTATATGAAAACTTAATTGAATTGTAATGTCTTGAAGAATATAATGTAGTATCTTCTTACTTGAAGACATTAATTCAACATACTGTCATTTCATAGACCATCAGTCAGGTTTGAGCAATACTTCCAAATGTAAAGTATATTCAGTAAAACTAGCCAGACTGTTATTGAAGTTCACATTCATCACCAACTGCAACTTCTTTTCTAGTTAATGAATCTTCCACAATTTGATTTTTTTTCCAGGAATATGTCCGTTATTTTTTAGGTATGCCCAGAATAATTTCAACAAGAACTGCGGTAGTGTAATAATGTTTTGTCTTTTAATGAAGGAGTGTAACATACACAGCTTAGAATAGATTGTTCTCTTTTATTTTGATGTGTTTTCTCATACGTTTGGGAAGTGTCCTTTAGGCTACAAAATACATAAAATACCATGAACAATAAAAGCGTATTGGAAAACTGGAAGCTAAATTTGATACATGAGTTTGACTTCTACTGATCTCCTTTTAGGTTTAAGTCAAATTTTATGGGATATTGTGAATCTGACACTGATTTCTGAATGTGCAGTATCTCAACATAATTACACTAGTCACCACTAAAAGTTTAGGTTAAACAGCTTTCAAAATGTATCTTGTGAGAGATTACAACCACTATAGGCTGCACAATACACACTGCTTCCTCTGACTACTTATCTATGAGTTTTGCTATTGATTGCCTTGAAATTATGATCCTCTAAGTTTTGAGCAATGGCAAGAATTCCATTCCTTCCTTCCTTCCTTCCTTCCTTCCTTCCTTCCTTCCTTCCTTCCTTCCTTCCTTCCTTCCTTCGAGTTCCTTGAGTAGGGAGAATTTTCTATGCTTCATTTTTGACATTGTATCACTGTATTTCAAAATGCAGTACTGTATTGAAGACCTGATGGCCTCAAGGTTTAATTGAAGTCTCCTGAACTCACCTCAAATGACAAGTTGGCCTCTTTGCACAGAAGAATAAAATCAATATTTAAAAAAAATAATGTACTGTACTTTATTCTGGAAAGTACGTTCTGGAACTTTTTCCAAGTAAAGTTTATAAAAAATTGATGTTAGATAACCTTTTTGAGGAAAGGAGCCCAAGGGTATATGTAATAAACACTTCTTTCTAAGTGTGTCACTTGACAGGCTGTGCTCTCTAGTTGGCTAAAAAGTGTTTTAATTATAAAAGAAAAACATTTAGAATGGAAAGGAAAGATGTAAGGATGAAAAAGCTGAATGTATTTCATAGTTTATTTTGGGAAGCATGCCCCGTTCAAAATGGACGCTGTGGTAAAGTTAAGAGAGAGTGAGAAAATAGTAGTTTGAAATGTTTTTGTGTATGAATAGAAAGTTAAGCATTGTAGATTTGTCTTTTATCATACTTAAGACCAGCATGTCTCAGTAAGAACCTCCTGTGCATCCTTGGAGAAATATAGGGACACTAACCAGGTGCTGGTGACCTGTCACTAGTGGGGTTCCATAGAACCCCATCTTGGGCCCAGTGCTCTTTAACATCTTCATAAAGGGCTTTGATGCACAATTTGAAGAGCTACTAAACAAGTTTACAGATGATACAAAACTGGAAGAAGCTGTTGACTCCTTTGAAGGCCAAAAGGCCTTGCAGAGAGACCTCAATAAATTACAGGGCTGGGAAATCAGCAGTTGTCGAAATTTAACAAGTGCCTGATTCTGCACCTGGAAATGGGCAACCCTGGATGTATGTGCAGACTGGAGAATAAGATGCTGTAAAGCAGTGCTGTAGAAAGGGATCTTGGGATCCCAGTTAATAGAAAGCTGAGCATGAGTCAGCAGTGCTGTGTCAGCCAGGAGAGATGCCCATGTCCTGGAGTGCATCAGGCACAGCATCACCAGACGGGCAAGGGAAGGGATTATCCTGCTCTGCTTTGCCCTGGGGCAGCCTCACCTTGTGTGCTGTGGGCAGTTTTTGGTGCCACAATATGAGAAAGATATTAAATTATTAGAGAGTGTCCAAAGGAGGGCATCAAAGATAGTGAAGGGCCTTAGGGGAGGTTGTATGAGGGGCAGATGAGGTCATTTAGTCTGTTCAACCTGGAGGAGAGTGAGGGGAGACCTCATTGCAGTCTGCAACTTCCTTGTGAGGGGAAGCAAAGGGGCAGGCACTGATCTCTTTTCTCTGGTGACCACTGAAAGGACCCAAGGGAACTGCCTGAAGTTGTGTCAGGGAGGGTTTAGGTTGGGTATTAGAAAAAGGCTCTTCATCCAGAAGGTGGTTTGACACTGGAACAGGCTCCCTAGGGAAGTGATCACAGCACCAGCCTGACAGAGCTCAAAAAGTGTTTGAACGATGGTCTCCGGCACATGGTGTGATTCTTGTGGCTGTTTTGTGCAGGTCCAGGAGTTGTATTCGATGATCCTTGTGGGTCCTATCCAGCTCAGAATATTCAGTGATTCTGTATAGGGATGGGATCATAAAAGTTAATGCACAGTTTGAGTTGTTTGTTGAGGGATGTGAAGAGTAATAAGGGCCAGAAAAGGAAGATTAAAGAAAATTTTCAGCCACGTTGGAGCTTCTGTCAACCAACATGGAAGAGATTGAGATACTCAACAATTCTTTTTGCCTCAGTGTTCAATGGTAAAAAAAAAAACCTGAGGCACAATTCTTTCCACATCTAAAGCTCTGAACTCCAGCATGCATGTGTTGCTGGGTCATGTCAATCTTTTTACCAATGAGTACTCCCACATCCTTCTTGGCAAGGCGGCTCACAATTCAATGAAATGGAAGTTCATCTTCCATTCAGTACTCCTGTTTGGGATTGCCCCAACCCAGGTCCAGGACCGTGCACTTGGTCTTGTTGAACTTGATGAGGTTCCCATGGACCCACTTCTTGAGTTTGACCAGGTCCCAGTGTAAACCCCTTAAGCACCCTACTTGTCACTGATCTCCCTTTAGGCATTGGGCCTCCATCAAACACTTTTAAATACTTTTCTTCATTATTTGAAGAAGGTGCACCCTTATGATCCATCTCTGATAAATCTCTGCACTTGCAAATCTCTCCCCTCAAGTTCTTTGAATACTTTGCAATAGCTGAAGTGCTTACATTGGAAAAATGAATATTAACAAAGAAAAAAACCGGCCATTTTTGTAATGATGTCTGTAATCTTCAGTCATATTTTAGAAGGTGGTTTGGCAGAAGGACAAGTAGCATAATTGTGTGCACCTGTACCATTTACATTTCTTCTACTGAGTGAAGGGATACAGGATGAGACATTAAAGTCTATTTGGAGTATGACTGGCAAAGACTTTGTCACTTATCCAAGTTAATCTGTTGATCTTGTAACTGACATAACTCTTGGCATAATTTATTCCAGGTCCATATACTATATAAATTAAAAATATCCTGATGACTGAATTAATGAAGTGTAGTTTTTAAAAGAATAAGATTTATCTAATTTTAGTTAAAGCTGAAATTAAACTTCACTATTACCTAACACAGACAGGAGATATTGTAGTTTTAGCCATTGTATTCAGAAAAATTAGCAAGCATTGTTTGTAAAGTTTTAAAAAGCTTCAGACTTGCCACCTTATATTAAACATGTTTTCCATTAAACTATTATGCTCAAATGGAATCACTAGTATTTCCTCATTAAAAGCAGCCTTCTGTTTATCCAAACTTTTGTGGATAAGGAAGAAGCTTCATTCACATTTCCCAGACATTCCTTCCTTAATGTGTGTGCCATGATAGTGTATGGCATTTTCTGGGTATTTTACTTGCATACATAAAAGGAGAAGTATAAACATAGCCACAGAAAAGGATAGAACTTTGGTACCATTGGCAAAATGAACTAGAATGGGCACAGAAGAAAATGGAAGCTGAGAGAAAGGGGACAAGACAAGAAAAACAAAAAATATAGACATGTCTGAGATATGAGAGATGGAAGCAAAAGGAAGAAAGAGAGGAATTAAATCTAAACATGAAAGGTGGAAAACCACATGGCTGTGATGAAAAAGATGATAGTAAATCTAACTTGAAAGGCAGGAAAAGAGATACATATGCCTGGGAAAAGGAAAAACTAAATTAAAAAAGATCAGGCTTTAGGATTAGAAAATCCAATTTTATTTATTCCAGTCCCTGTATTTAGTTCTTTGGCAAATTTCCTATAATTATGTTCACTTGCAAAAAAGAAAAAAAAAAAGAGAGACTAGCTTCATGAAACTTTAAGGAGTTGACTCATTACTTTTTATGTCAATTCAAAAGTATACTCCTTGGGAGTGTAGTCTGTATAGTTTCTTGGTGGTCCAACAGTAAAGTTTTCAGAACATTCAGTAAGGTGACAGTTACTGTGCATATATTTTTCTAGTTTCAGGGAGATTGTTTTTAGTGAGATCATTCTTTTCATTAAACAAAAATGCAAAGACTTTAATTTTTCAATTTTTCTTATAACTGTTCATGACATATTAAACCAGAAATTTTAAATAATCAGATTGTGTGTGCTTTAAAGAATCATAAAGGTTTCTAGAAGGCATTTGTTTGCCCAAAGTTTGGAAACACTGGAACAGGTCTTTACAATCACTTTACAATAACTAGTTACATTCAGCCATTTAATTTAGAGGAAGACATCCTGTCAATGAAAAGAAAAATTGTATTTACAGCTTTGTCACCTGGTAGTCACTTTCTTCTGAATGGAAGAAGTAATAAGGGATTATTCTGTAGTAACATTTAAATAGTGTCTGGATCTTTAACTGAATCTTCTAATTTGTGAATACATTGATTTAGTTTAAAAGAAAAGCAGCAGAGAAAAGCAAATGGCATAAGACAAATTACCCCACTGCAAACCACTGCAACATAAAAAAGTGAGAAAGACCAAAAAGATGATCTAAGCAACTGCATATTGGTCAGCCTTACTTCCATCCTGGAAGAATGAGAAGTAACCTTCATAAAAACCCTGAAAATCTTGGACCGTGCTTCTGCACTTTTCAAGGAGACAAAGGTTATTTGAATTAGTCAATAAGGATTTTCCAGGGATAAATCATGCCTGCCCAACCATTTGCTTTTTATAATAAAATGAATGGATTTGTGGACAAGGGAAGAGTGGTAGCTGTCATTTATATCAAATTTAGCAAGGTTTTTGACACCATCTCCCATAATATTCTTGAACCCAAGCTGAGATATTGCAGTATGGATGAGCGGATAACGAATCTGTAAAACAGTTGTTTGGAAGACTGAGCACAGAGGGACATGATTAATGGGTGGTACTCTGGCTGGAGGCCAGTGACAAGTGCAGTAATGCACAAGTTTATCCTGTGACTTCTCCTGCTTAGCATTGTGGCAGCATATGTGGCAAAAGCCACAGCCCCACAGGCTCAAGACTGGTGGATTCAGCCTGAGGTTGCCACCGTCTGAGTCACACTCTGTGGTCAGGGTGAGCTTTCTGGCTCACCCCCAGTGTCCCTTGCAACTTCATTACCATGTTTCACTTTATTGGTTAATTATGGTATTACTTCATGTTCTGTATAAGGTTATGTTCTGGAAACTTCATTGCTGTGCAGTTCTCCATTGGTTCCATGTAAATCCTTGTACCCCAATTCGTTACTCTCCCCTGTATCCCGATAAATCCCCTGCTGTCCCCCTGCCTGTCGTCTCTGGTCCCTGAAGCCTTCAGCTCTTCCCGATCCTTGCGCCGCCTCTCCTGGACCCCGGACCCTCTCCTGCCTTCCCTGCTGCCTCCCCCCGGGAAATAAAAGAGCTGGAAATCACATCAGAGCCCTTCTCTCTGGCCTTTATTCTCGTCTGCGCCCGCAACATCAGCCCGGGGCTCTCTCTCACCCAAAGGAGCCAGCACTAACAGAGCTACCAGAGGACACCCTGCGTCTGGGGAAGCTGCGAGCTGCAGCCCCCGGGAAACCAAGGTCACTCCCAGACTATCACTGAGTGGCCTCGAGCAAGCACCCGGACCCAGTGTTATAACATCACTACCAAGAGTGACAGAGGACAGTACCCTCAAGTTTGCAGATGATGTAATAGTAGGGACACCAGTCAATATGCTTGAGAGCAGAGCTGACTCAAAGGGGGACCTACACAAATTGGGAGAAATGGACAAACCAGAACCTTATCAAATTCAGCAAGGACAAGTGCAAAGTCCTGCTCCTTGAAAGGAATAGTCCTCTGCAGTAATATGCACTGGGCACTGCCTGGCTGAGAAGAAGCCCTGGAGAAAGGAGCTGGATGTCCTGGTGAAAAGCAAGTTGAACCTGAACTGGGGAGAGAGACAACAGCATCCAGCTACTCCAGCAGATGCTGGGAAAACAAGGAAAAATATTATCTCCTTTTAACCAGCATTCATTAGATAACATCTGTGCCTAGCTATGGGTTCCCAGTACAGAAAGGACTGACAAATTTCAGTGACGTCAGCAACAGCCATCAGGCTACTTGCAGTCTGGAATAGCTGCCCCATGCAGGGATACTGTGGGAACAGGTCTCTTTCAGGCAGTGTTGGAAGTGGTTTTGATGACACTTCACAGCCACCCCAGGTCCTACAGCGAGATCATCAAGGAGATGTGACCAGGTTTTTCAGAGTGGTGCTTTGTGAAAGGGTCCTAAATTGAAAAAACAGTGTTTGGATTGGATAAGAGATGAGCTTTTTCCTCAGGAAAACTGTCATTGTAACAACTTGCCCGGACAGACAGTCTCCATCCTTGGAGGTTTTGGATAAAGTCCTGAGAAACCTGTTTGGGTCAACTGCCCTCTGCACTAGAGACCTCCTGAGATCCCTTCCAGAATGAGTGATTCTTGGACTGTGACCTTTGTGCACAAAGGTCCACCAGAGAAAGAGAGACAAATACCAATTCTCAGAAAACTACTATTTCCTGCTTCCTTGTCCATCAAGTCCTTATTTCATAAATTTCAAACCATCGAGATTCTTAAATAACCTGGGACATAAAAATTCCATAATTTTTTAGGATGTGACTCGGATTTATTCACACATAGAATGCAAGATAGAGTGTTGCCCTGACTTTTGCAGTTCTGGATGTTATCATTCTTTTGTAGCTAGTTTCTCACATTCTTCTATGTAAACAAAGCCATGTTATTGTAATGGTATCTTATCATTTACATTCCTTTCTCCTGGGCACAGAAGTTTGATGGACATTTCCTTTGACCACTGTGATTAAGGGACGACAAGCCCGTTCCTCCAATGGACAATGATTTCTAAAATGCATATATAATAAACAGGGCAGGTCTTGCTCGGCCCTTTTCCTCCTTGCTGCTGACAGGTGTTCCCTGTCTCCTTCTTCCTTCGTGTCATTACTGCAACAATAGAGTATGATCAATCAATACATATTTTTTTAAATGTGTGTAGAAAGGTTTTTTTAATACATGTTTTAAATATTACACCTTTGATTAATTTTTTTTCTTTTTCAAAATCTTCATTACCAATCTATATATTTTAGTGTTCAGAGTACTAATACTTTTATATTGTAGTCACCTTCATTTCTAGGAAATTGTATATACACCTCTGTGTCAGGAGTAGATATGTCAGCATTCTTTTATGAGAGTGGATCATTCATTTTATCCCAGATGATACTACTCTTTCTGTTTGATCATCTTGCCAGTCTAGAAGTTTGATTTTCCTTATTTGTACTGGTTCAGTTCTCTGTTTCTAGTTTTGTTTTCCTTTGTGCTGCAACACTATAACTAAATATATTGTATGCAATACTTATGCATTTCTTTATTTATCAAACATTCAAACAAAAAAGATGAAGTTTTCACTTATTTAAAAAGAATTAAGACTATATTAATATAAACTGTACTTTTTTTTTTAATTCAGTATTTCTTCCATGACCTTTTGTAACTGCTGTCTGCAACAGGTAGCTGTCCCCAGAAATTCTCTGTTTAGTATTGAGTAAAGTTTTATACTTTTGCATTAACCTTTGGGAGTACCTGACTGAAGATAAAGTATGTCTGAATAAACTGATCTTATAATAAAAACATTATAAGTAGCTTTAAAAATATGCCTAAAGCCTTTTCTCATTCTCTGACTGACTTCAACCTCGTTTTCTTTTTCTATGTTTCAAGCTTCTCTAAGAGAATACAACCAGATGAGTCACCTCTGCTTCAGTTCATCAATGTAATGATGACCCATGTGTGGAATCAATGCTTTGATGTCATTGCTCCTTTTAAAAGATGGTATATTTCAAATCTCTGAAGCTAACATTCTCCAGGATGAATGCATGAATTTGTTGGCATGCAATATTTAATGGGCTTCATATGAACTTCACTATCACGTCACTTCAAATGCCCTAAAACTTAATAGGACTTTCCAATTTTATTTTGTATTTTGGTTTTTGCTATTTGCAAAGCCATAACAAAAATACATTTGGGCATTACATTACTATATCATAGATGTAATTTTTCTCCTCTGTTCCCATATAGACACAAAAAGTAGTTTGAATTCTAAGCATGGAAAGCAAATTATGGTCTCAGATACTGCTCTGTGGTGTCCAGGCATAAGCAGTGTCCCTGCAGTGGTGTTGCCGAGTCCTCTCACATCCTTATCTCCCAGGTGGCACATACAGACTCTAGTACCACACTATGGGACATTGAGTTTCTCATCTCATAGCTGACCTTCCCACACAGGGTTTTTAAGACTCTACTTTATGGAAGCATAAAGTTTCCTTAAAAAAAACAAAACAAAACAAAACAAAACAAACAAGCAAACAAAACCCTCCCACTAAAGTCCCAGAGTGACTTATAGAGAAATAGTTATGGTTATAACTGTAATGCATGATTTAAATCTGACAGCTTGCATTTCTGCTATGTCTCTTAGGGGACTTTATATGATCAAATTTTGTTTTTATTGCCAATTGTTTTCACATCACAAAGATTCATTATCATTACTCTTTCACTAATTAATCTTGAAGTTTCCTCATGGTTTTTTCTGTTTAGGTTCATTTCTCTGGTCCTTGGCATACACTCTTTTTTTGCCCCCTGGAGAGTGCTGTCCTTTATTTAAGGACAGGCCATGTAAAGAATGAAGATGTTTAAGATTCATACTAATTGACAATAAATAGCCCCTGGGACTCAGATGCCACAGCTGCCCCCTGTTAGATTCAGATTATCAGGCTAAAATAATCTTTTCTGAAACCTCCACTGTACTGGGATACAAAGAAAAACATCAGACAGATCTCAAAAGCCTCCTGGGTGAATAATGTCTAGAGTCTGCAGTGAGAAATGGGCCAAATGACAGCCAATTTAGTAGGGTCTGTTGATGGACCTAATATTCATCGCTTCTGTATTTTATGAGGAAGTGCAGCTGAATGTTTGCAGCTGACAGACTGTCAGCTTTAGTTCAGCAGGTCAAGGTGCACAGAGATGTGGAGCTCCCTATCATATCAATGCTCTGTCTCATGTGTATATTTCCTGAATTATAGGATGTTAAAGTCAGGCATGCATGAATGTACAACACAGAGGCTAGAGACCTTAATGAGGGGGAGGAGCTCAGAACAAATATTTTATCAGTCATGTGTCCTGAGGGCTGTTTTATGCTGATTTTGAGCTAAGTGGTTTCAGGCTATGATTTGTGGAAGAGGAGTATATGTTGGAAGAAAGTGCTTTGTTCCTTCCCCAGTCTAATTCTTAATATCTCTGGAGAACTTTGCATTGCATTAGGCAATTGGTGTGGAAGATGCTTAAGAAAATAAACTTGCTGCTGGACTTCTGACAGATGTGATCTCACTCAATGGTAGCCCTCCCCAGGTAACTAGAGCTAAATAACTAAATATCAATATAATATCACACTTTTAAATGTTGGTACTGCAACCCTTCAAAGATGTTTAAACATTCATTTCCTCTGATTTTGAATCTGGGCTCTCAGATACATTATCATTTATTTACTCCAAGCTCTGGTTTGAGAACAAGACATTGGAAATTAGAATCTCCATTTGTCACCTTGTAACTAGATTGCTCATCCTGTGAAAACTTTTCAATTAGGCCTTTAGCTGTTTTATGGTATTCTTTATCATCTCCTATACTTGACTATTGCTTTAAAAATATAATTTCAAAATCATTGAACTTCATGTCTAGGGCCAGGCACTTTTAAATTTACCATTAGTGTGCTTAAGAAATTTTGGATGATGCCTCATTTTCAAATTGGACGTGGAATGCTTTTTCTAACCACACTACCTGCCCATTCATTTAAAAGATAGAAAGAGAGAGAAAGACAATCTAAGTTCTGGCTCTTACAGAGAACTTCACAAAAGTAGAATCAACTTCTATAATTTGTTCCTCTCACGGATTTTGAAATTAAGCTATAGCCTGCTGTTAGTCCTTGGGGTTTTTTGCAACACAACCCTGAAGACACAGGCAGATGGCTTTTTCCTTTCCCATTTCAAATTTTCAAAGCCAAACTCCTCAGCAGAGGTAGCCCCTGTGTAGCAGCAAGGAGCTGTCTGCCCGGGGCTGCTTGTGAGAAAGTCTTTCTTTCCCGTAAAAGGTATGAAAAACAATAAGATAAGCACCTGATCTTTTCCACAGCTGTTGTGGGTCTAGGCATGATATGTCTTGAATTGGGTGGTGTAGAATCCAGCCAATACCGGGGGGTGGTTGGGCACTAGCAAATTATCTACCTGGGTTCCTACCTTATAAAAGGGAATAGGACAATAAACGGGGCTGTCTCTCTGCTCGCTACGGACCAAGCTGGGTTGCCATGTCCTTATTGCCGCCATTGCGACACCCATGCACTGGAGAAGCAGCAGATAGAGTTGCAGAATATGGAGAGTGATGATGTTGCAGTTCGCTGATACAGCGCGGTCCCACAGGAGGCTGCCCCGGCTGCTCAGCAGGGCAGCCCTGGATCTGGGCTGTGCCACCCTGCATGGGGGCAGCCCTGCTGGCGCTGCCTCTGCTGAAACAGAGCCCAGGTTGCTGTCCCCGGTGGGAACAGCGGCACAGGGTCCTGGTCTGAGCCGGGACAGCTGGAACGCCTGCCCCCTCAGCACTGCCTGGGCTTGTCCCCCTTTGGCAGACACGGCGACAGGGCAACCTGGTGTTTCCGTGCACACCTGGGGCCAGCCAGCTCCAGAGGTCATGTGCCTGTGGACAGCGGTCCCACTGGGCTGGCCACCTGTCAGTCAAGCCGTGTCCCGCCCGTCCTCTCGGTGATTGGCTTAGGTCAGCGTTCTGCCTCTGTTCCCTAGATTTTAAAAGAGCATTGCAAGTTCAGATG
This sequence comes from Climacteris rufus, assembly GCA_013398175.1. Classification (NCBI taxonomy): domain Eukaryota; kingdom Metazoa; phylum Chordata; class Aves; order Passeriformes; family Climacteridae; genus Climacteris; species Climacteris rufus. The sequence goes on along the minus strand of VZRZ01005079.1, from coordinate 506,849 downwards.
TGCGTCTTTTTTCTCCTGTACATGTTCACATTAAATCCAGACTGTTGTATGGGGAAGGCCCCTCCAAACCATCTCTTTGTCTCTGTCGTGCTTATACCAGGAGGTCTGGGATTGCCACTCCAACACTCCTGCACTCAGTGCCTCTGTACTCCTGCAAAGAGGAGCTGGAAGCAGCACCGATAGGTGCTGCTTCCAGTCAAGCCAGTGGGCTCTGTGCAGCATTTTAAACCCACTTCCTAGCTGTGGCATGATAAAGTCCAAAAACCATTTCTCTTGTCTGCTGTTCATAATGAGATGAATTGTCTACATTTTTCTATCAACACAACATGCAAAACCCTGTTTTATCACTTAGTTGATGCATGTGTATTTATCAGCTGGAGAAAAAACAGGCAGGTTCTTAAGGATACATCTGCTTTATTTCTGTTGACTTTTTCTTGAAGACTCAAGGTACTCAAAGTGGTAGAGATACAGTTTTATTTGTCACAGAACTTTTCAGTTACTAATCACTAATATTGGCTGGCTTGTAGCAACTCTGGTTATGATTTTATTGATCATGCCTAAATGTTATCTGAACTGCACAAATACCTGAAAAGGTAGAAAGCAAAAAACATACATATGAACAATGGAGGAAAGAACTTTTAAATGGCTTCCTGTATCATAAATTTTCCCAGGAGAGCTTTTTCGCTTGTATCTTGGACAGCACACTAACAGGAAAGAAAAACAAAAATCATCACAAACTTCACCCCTAAAAAAAAAAAAAAAAAGGAAAAAGCAAAACAGAATTACTGGAAATAAAACAATAGAAGTTAATATAAAATATTACACATAAAAAAACCTGTACAATTTCTAGAATGTATTTATTTTGATTCATTTTAGTTGCAACTTTAGAATAATTTTCAAATATATTTCAGAAAAAGAAACTACTTATTTTCTGTTAAATTGCATAAGGAATATACATAAAAATGCTTCAGCCTTCTCCAGAATGACTATAGGTGTAAATACTATAAAGAGAATATCTTGAAGTTTCACTGGGGAACCTTTCAGTACCTGACCTGCTGATGCTGGATGAACACAGAAAGCACTGAGGAAGTTCTCAAAATAGTTCTTTCTATCCTTTAGAATAATTGTTTCCAGAAGCATCTAAGAATCATAGAATCATTAAGGCTGGAAAAGATCTCTGAGGTCATTGTGGCCAACCTTTGACTACACAGCATCATACCAACTGAACCATAGAACTAAATGTGATGTCCAGTTGTTTCTTGAACACTTTCAAGGATGGTGTCTCCANGGATGAACACAGAAAGCACTGAGGAAGTTCTCAAAATAGTTCTTTCTATCCTTTAGAATAATTGTTTCCAGAAGCATCTAAGAATCATAGAATCATTAAGGCTGGAAAAGATCTCTGAGGTCATTGTGGCCAACCTTTGACTACACAGCATCATACCAACTGAACCATAGAACTAAATGTGATGTCCAGTTGTTTCTTGAACACTTTCAAGGATGGTGTCTCCACAATCTCCCTGGGCATCCTGTTCCAATGTTCAACCACCCTTTCAGTGAAGAAATTCTTCCTGATGTTCAGCCTGAGCTTGAAGCCATTTCCTCTTGTCCTGTCACTGTTTGTCTGGGAGAAGAGATCGACTCCCACTTGGCTACAGCCTCCTATCAGGTGGTTGTAGAGGCTCCCTTTCTCCAGACTAAATAACCCCAGCTCTTCATAGGACTTGTGCCCCAGACACTTCCCCAGCTCTGTTGCCCTTCTCTGGATTTATTGCAGCACCTCTAAGACTTTTTTATAGCAAGGGACCCAAAACTGAACACAGCATTCAAGGTGTGGCCTCACCAGTGAGGAGTACAGGGAGACAATCACTGCCCTGGTCCTGCTGGCCACACTATTACTGATACAGGCCTGGAAGCCTTTGGCCTTCTGGGCCACCCAAGTGCACTGCCCGCTCATGGTCAGCTGTGATAGACTAGCACTTCCAGGTGGCTTTTCAGCCACTCTGCTCCAAGCCTGTAATAATGCATGGGGTTATCGTGACCCAAGAGCAGACCCTGTACTTCATACCTTGGCCCATTGATCCAGCCTATCCAGATCCCTCTATAGAGCTTTTCCACTGTCTAGCAGACCAACAGTCTCACCCAACTTGGAGTCATCTGCAAACTGACTGAGGGTGCACTCAGTCCCCTCATCCAGATCATTAATACAGATATTAAGCAGGACTGTCCCAGTACTGAGCCCTGGGAAACACCACTGGTGACTGCCCACCAGCTGGATGTAACTCCATTCACCACTGCTCTCTGGGCCCAGCCATGCAGCCAGGTTTTTACCCAGCAAAGACACAGAGAGAAGGAAAGGGAAGTTGATGCTGACAGCGCAGAAAGAAGAGCCAGAGACAGCTGTGTTCAGGTTCAAAGGAAAGGAAGGAAGGGGCACAAGACCCACCTTCTTTATTTTATATACCCTTTTGGAAATTACTACTCATTGGAGGAAATCAGTTCTTCCTCCTTCAACTACAGTGGTCAAAGGAAGTGTCCATCAAGGGTCTGTGTCCATGAGAAAGGAATGCATATGATAAGATAGAGTTACAATAACATGGCCATATTTACAGAAATATAACCTTGAAAACTAGCTACCAGGGGATAGCAATTTTCAGCAGCAAAGAGCAAGGCAACAGGAAGTATTTAACCAAATGATTCAGCCCACATAAAGTCTACTCTGTTCCTTGAAGTGGTCCATGTCTCTTCCCAAAAAGTAAGAGAAGTTGCTTCGTTTAGTGGCTGTCATTAACAAATGTTTTTCTTACAAAAAAACTTTGTGCAGGTACATGATTACCATATGAATGCACTTAGCTGCTGTCCTTGAATCCATTAACCTTACGGTTTTAAAAAGTTCAAACTTGGAAATTCTAAGTGTATTAAGCAGGACAGTGTGAAAAAGAGATGTGGGAAAAGACAGCATTGAGAATAAAATCAGAAAGCAGTTGCACTGTGTTACTGAGGGTTTTATGTGTGCTGAAGGAAGATTAAAAATTTGTAGCAATCATAGTAAAGACTACTGTAATTTTGAAGTGCAAAAGGAGAAACATTTGCCGGTCATAATCAGATAAATGTAATATAGACATTTAAATTGTTGATTTTGAGAAATTACTTACTAAGAGCAATAGCTACATCTTAAATGATCCATTTCAATGTAAGATGATTGCAGTGTATGATTCACAGCTTAGTGATATTGGCTGTTATTTCACGCCACTTATGAGCAGCTACAATTATTATTTTTATTTAAAATATTTTACTTGTAAGCTGTGTTACTGAGATCTGCCTGGAGACTGCACAGATCTGAAAATCCAGAGGTTGTACAAACCACCTTCTGCAGAATAGAACTTTAAACCAATTAATTTGTGACTCTGCTCAGCATGACTTAGATATTCCTGAATCCCACTGTCAAAAGTTAAATGCACAAGTTGTTTGGGGATGAAAATTCAGGTAGTTTTTGTCAATTTCAAAATGATATCTTACAGTATCTCATGAAATCACTTGCTCTTTCCATTTCTTGCTTCTTTTAGGGATTTTTTTTTTTAAAGAACAAGGTTAAATTTTATGCAGTTTCAAATATTTATTCATTTACCATTCTTAATTTATGACTCTTGTATGTAGATTTGCAGTTTAACAAATAGTATCAGTTGCTAGACTTGCATTATATTATTTGTGACTCACTGGAGACCGTTCAATTTCTGGATCAGACACAGCTAGAAGTGATGTTTTTCAAACTATAAAGCAGTTTAACATGAAGAGAAGTGTACTTTTTCTTGCAAAATATATCTGGCAAAAACACATTTCTTAATCAATTTACTTGAATATCCTATACACTTCATATGATCTAAAAATTATAACTGCAGTATTCATTGCAGTATTCATATATGTAGCAGGCATCAGATTTTCCTAAAGGAGAAAAAAACTGTTCAGTGGTTGATTTTTTTTTCTTTTTCTTAAATAAGAAAAGAGTAACCCCATGTTGAACTATGAATGACCTCATAACTCGTTTTCTGTTGGGCGCCGATAACACTTCGTGGGCAAAGACTTGAACTTTATCTTTGCTTATTAAAATATTTATAAGCAACAAAAAAGTGCACAGCTGAAAGTTTATTAATTTGGGGGCCTTTTTTGAAAAGCTTTCTATCTGTCCCCTGCTGTAGAAATAATTTATTTCATTTTATGTAAAAGGTCATGAATTTACAAGTGTATCATAAAGAAAAAGAGTTGCAGCCATTCTGGCACTATATTTGAAATTGGAAATAAATGTTATGTTTTACATGAATAAGATTCTAGAGAGACTTGACTACCCCAAGCCTGAAAAGTAGATAGTGAGACAAACAGACATGGTATTTTAAATGTGTAAGACATGACAGATTTTAAACAAGAGACTTCAAGTGTTTGGTAATTACTTAGATAGATGGAAAATTGGGTTGATATTATTGCATTGTATCTGTGTCTTTTATTGCTTCCTATCCGAACCACAGTGGATGTGAGTGAAGAATGATTTTGCTAAGAGTCATAGTTTAACCTCAGCCAGCAAAATAAGCTCGACACAGCTGCTTGCTCACTTCCCCTGTAGTGGGGGAAGAGTAAAAGTGTGAGAAGGCGTGGGTTGATATAAAGACAGCTTAATAGGTAAAGTAAAAGTTGTGCACACAAGCAAAGCAAAAAAAGGAATTGTTTCACCACTTCCCATGGGCAGGCAAGTGTTCATCTTCAGCAAGCCAGTCTCCCTCATGTGTAACAGTAATTTGGGAAAACAAACGCCATTACCCCGAAAGTCATCCCCTTCCTTCTTCTTCCCCCAGTTCTGTATGATGATATAATCACAATAATGGTAAGGGATGGTATCTGGTCAGTTGGGATCAGATGTCCTGGCTGTCTTCTCTCCCAGCTCCTGGTGCACCCCCAGCCTGTTCAGTAGCATAGCAGTGGGAAAAGCAGAAAAGGCTTTTACTCTGCTCACGTGCAACTCAGTTAAAACATCCTTGTGTTATCAACACTGTTTCCATCACAAATTCAAAACACAACTCCATACTGGTTACTGTGAAGAAAATTATCTCAGCCAAAAACAGCTTATGAAGTCATCATAAATAATATTACGTTATACCTTATTGCTATTTATCTTTAAAAAATATGTCAATTAGTGAATTTAAAGCCTTGCAGCTCACCTTTCTGAAAGACCCTAAAATAAAAACAAAGAAGTCAGCACATGAAATGTTACAGAAGTTTTGTTCACAAGCCTTTTTTTAGAGAAAATTTTTTCTAGCTTTGTCCCATATCTACTTTGTCAGTCTGCTGATACACTCAGGAAATAAAATCATGCTAAGTTGATAGAAAGCCTGTTCAATAAAATTGAACTAAAAAGTGTCTTGAAGAGCTACATTTCTGAAATCACTTTCCTGTTTTAGGTTTGATATTTGTTGCTAACACTTGTCAGCACAGGATGTGTTTGGTTCTTTAATGATTTTTGTATAGAAAATTATTGAATGCATTGGTTTTAAGGTTAGGTTTTCAGAAAAGAGAAACTTTTTTAACCTTAGGAGTCCTGAAACATTATGTAGTCCTGTTATATTCAAATTTGGCAAGACAATTGTTTCCAAGCTTGAAAAAATTAAATTTGTTTCTGACTGTATCAAAGTATGTTTAACAGGAAATTTGATTTCTCTGAATCTTTGTTTGCGTTTTACACCACAAGTTCACACAAACATAGGAAATATAAGAAAATGCATAAGACTTGATGTGAAAACACCTGAAGGGTTTCCATGTCTCTCAGATATTTCAGGAATAGGGGAGATTCTTTAATGTATGTATAAAAAAATCAAAATTAAAATTTATTTGAGAATTTTGTGAAAACATCTGTAAGCACAATGATTATTTTCATATTCTTGCCTAGATGTAACAAAAATATTATTTAAAATATTAATTATTTAAATATTATTCTTAAATATTATCTTAATTATTTTAATTAAAATAACTAAATCAAGTAAAATTAATTAATTAAAAGTAATTACTTTATTTGAATTGATTATTTAAATATTAATTATTTAAGAAAAAATCTAAATAAGAAATTCTGTAAATTATTTCAGAAGCCCAAGCTGGAAGTGTTTGGAAACATTCCTGGCTAAACAGTTCTAAGCACTTATTTGCCTTTTATATTTAGGTGCATTAACATCCCTAATTTTGTTTTCATCCTGTGAAACCAAGGTATTTAAGGAAAATAAACCCAAAGACAGAATACTAGACCATGTTATATGTTGAGATTTCATGGAACTTTAATAAGTTAATGTGGTTAATGATTATTAATGGTTTATTATGATGATTACACTGATTCTTGGATACAGCATGATATTGTGAAATATTTTACTGTGTTGTCATATTGTGGTCTGTATGCACCACAAATGCAGGACCTGGTTTTTTATTTCTAGAAGATTTAAAAAATGTTTAGTTGTAGAGAAATTTGATAGATACACACATTTATATTGTGTACAAAACATAGTAATAAGGAAGGGTCTTCTCATCTTTTTTTGTTGTTTAGAAAGGCAATAAAACTGCTTATTTCTCAAAATCTCCTGCTGGAACTCTGAAGAAAGGAAAAAGTAAAAAAACAAAAACAAAACCAAATCCACTAAAACCCCCACGTATTACATTAAGAATAGAAAAGAGCAAAATTTTCTAAACTAATTTGCTTTCTTAGTTTTTAGTCACAGTTCTATGGAAAGGCCTTTTACCAGTAAATATCTTTTGGTGCATTATTCCTTATGTTGTTATTGTAAATATGAACAATTTGTCAGATGATGACGAGGAATCTGATACAGAGTGTATAAATCATATTCCTGGTTATTATCCTTCTTGCTTACTGGCTGTGATTTCTAAGTTGCATTGTTTATTCTGAACATAGTGAGAATCTCTCTTTTGAGAATGGAAGAGACAGAAAAGAAAAATAAAATGAAGCCTTAAAATAGACAATCCTCTTTCCTACAGATAACCTTAAACGACAAATGTGAAAACAAGCAAGTGCCTTTTTAAAAATTATTTGTTGCCAGAGTTCTAAAATAAAACAGCCTATATTAATTATTTGATTTATGAGTGGAAAAAAGAGTGTTGAAAATATAAATAAGCAATATAAATGTAAATAAGCAACAAATAATTGTCTGTTTCATTTACTGGAATAGAGTTAGCCTTAAAAACTTTGCTTCTGTTAAAATTTGGTTGCATATTTGAATACTTCACTCAATACTTAAGATTTTGTTTTGGAAATATACTTCATACCACTTTATGGCTACATCTCATCTGAAGGTCTAAAGGTATTTCCACACACGATAAGTCTGGTTGTTTGCCTTGAACCTTCCTCAGCTCCATAATTCAAGACTGAAGCCCTTTTTTTTATATGACTTAGCTTGGTTTCATGGAGAAATAACTTGGAACTTGTCCATGATATGCTTAAAACATGGGTCCTAAATCTTGATGATCAGGGAACCAACAGCATAGGATGGGTGTATCACTTGTGTACAGATCACTTCATGCAAGATCTGTTCAGGCAAGATCTGTTCAGGCAAGATCTGTTCAGGCAAGATCTGTATATATAGCGGCCTTGTTTTCAGATTCCAAATGTCAAATATTAACTATGAGGGAAATGGGCAGGGAGGACACAAATCCCAAACCCAGAATAAGGGATACAAATGAAATACACATTTTTTAATTATCTGTTCATTATTTCACCATTTTACAAACTCAGAAGGAAAAACACAATGCAATTTATTTCCATGAAGGTATGTCTACAGAATAAGCCATTTCTTTCCAAGTTAAAGTTAAGAAGGCTAGAATAAGATTTAGGAGAAAAAATTAACCTCCTCTAAGGTTACACCTCAGCACATGAGGACATATATGCTTTTTTTGTTGTTTCTGTGTTAATAAGAAGCTCTAATATTTGAGAGGAAATGGTACAAACACAATTAGGAAAGTTATTTGATCATGGAAAGTATTATGAGTTTAAGCTGTAGTTAGGTTGCCTGGGGTACCTAGAGTCAGTGAGTCTTATTGAACACAATATTCTCTTACTTGGCATCAAAAAGCATTTTAATTTTGTTTCTTAGTATGAGTTTATGCAAAGGTGAAGCTTTTCTGCTTACCTATCTGTCAGTTCTCACATGAAAACTGAACCCATCCCCAGTCCAGTATGACAGAAGGGTAAAATAGAGGAAAAAAATAAACTGGTAAAACCCAACTAAGTCTTAAATTTTCATGGAAAATCAGGGTTTGGTAGCAGACAGAGCAGCAGATTAGAGAAACTGATGAAGCAAAATCTTGAGTCTGAGCCCGTGACTTGTCTGTTCTCTTAAATCTGCTGCCTTTTGTGGTCTGGTGGGACCAAAAAGAAAGTTTGGGGTACAGTAAAAGTAACAGAAAACTTGTCTTCCTATTAAAGAGCTTTAGAGAACAGACTGATTAAAGCAGAATTGGAAGCTTCTCCAAATATTACAGGCAACTGTTTTTGGTTTTTTTTTTAATTGTGAATATTCTTAGTATACTTACATATACTTTACATATTTCTAAATGTAATTCCATATTGAATCTTAAAAAAACTCCTTTAAATAACATTTAACATATGAATAGAGTAAATAGCTGATATTTGATCTTCTGATGAAACACTTCCACATTGGTATACACCAAACTATGTATTAGAAATTGGTCATTGTGGGTAACATGTACATGAGTACTGCCTTTAGCTGCTAAGCAAACTGGAAAGTAAGCATTATTTCAAATGGGTGGCCATTTCTTTGTATAGGGAACATAATGAAAACATTGCTATTTTTAGTTAGGCATAATGGATTAAAAATAAACAACAATTAACAAAATTATTTATATAAAAATGTCATTAAGGAAAAGATGTATTTATAGCATTGCTTTATAAACATGTTCTTTATGATTTAAAAACAGTAGTAAGCCTCATCATTCTCCTGCCATGACAACATAAAAAAAAAAAATAAAAATTATGCACCTACGGTTGTGTGAATATGCCTCTGTTATTCAAAGTATATTAAAATGGAAGTCATTCTAAATATAAAAACATTTCACATATATTTATATTTGCATAATTTAGATTACTGACATGTGTATAAAATATTTATTACTAATGCTATATTTTATACTAATTCTTAGTTATGGATGTTTATTAATGGTTTTACTGTAATGAAAGAAAGATGTAGAAGGAAAGAAGCAATGATACACCTATTTATTGAACCAGAATTAATATCTATTTAAGTCAGACCTGCTTCTTGCTCAAGTTTGTTGAAAACAATTTACTTCAGTGGGGCTAGGTTTTCTCTCCAGAAATATGTTATTTTGATCTTAACTGTAAAAGATTTAAGCAGTTTATTTATAATCCTTGGTTGCTGTGAGATACTTACACAAGGAACTACGTAGACATCATCAGTCATGCACAACCAAATGTGGAGCATTACAATTTTGGATAATAAAAAAAATGGCATCATAGTTCCTAAGACTTAAATTGTTGAATGAGTATTTTAAAAACAAAGGTCTACTGTACAGTATTTAAAGAGGTCACATTAATATTCATTAGATAAATTTATTATTGTAAATTAAGTGTGATAATCTGTAACAACACATCATTAAGAATGCCATAAAAATCCCTACAATGGTATGCTAAAATGAGACAGGTTATACATCATTAAAACTGTGTAATACTTGCTTTATATGGGATATAATTACTTCAAGATAATGACTATTTAAATATAGCAGAAGTATAAGACTTCAAATATGGTACTACAACATTTTGAACTATGGAAATGGAAGTATGTCCTTTAAGGCTGAATTTGAATAGACGATTCAAGTGAAGATGGCAAAAGTATTTCTAAAAATGTTGCAGAAAGATAAAAATTTATCCCAGTTTATTGTAAACAGGATAGTGGTCGTCACAATGAAAAATGGTTGATAGCTTTGATTACATTGGTAAAATGGTGTCTTTTGGATTATTCTTATTAGACCACATGTTAATTAAGAAACAAGATAATAAGCTCCTAATTCTTCAATGATTCAAGTATATCTGTAAATTGATATCTGTTAACTTCTCAGATTGAGTGTGTATGTCTAAGTTTAGCAAATACACAGAGATTTTTCAAAAATTTATTTTAGAAGGCTTTTGAAATCAAGCATTATTCAAAAGTATTTCAATATTACAAAATCTCACTATCTGGTTAAAGCACAGAATCGAAGTATTCCTCTAAGCACAGAAATCAAAAGTGAGCCTCCTTTGTCATTTCCTGGCTCACATGACTTAAATTATATAATTTTGTGAATTAACCCTGGTCACTGAATTAAAAATAATAATATGTTGTTTATTATTTTAAGTGAGATCTGCACTAGTTGCCTTTTTGCTTCCAAAAATTTCTGTAATGTATCACCACACCCATTTCAGTAAGCAGGTCTCATAACATGAAAGCAGTCGAATGTTTTCCATGAGATTTATGTCAAACCACCAAATCTTCTATATAAAATATCAGCTTATTTTAGGAAATGTTGTAGGGATGTTAACAGGATAGTTACTGTAAAATGAAACTCATTATACTATGATTTCATGTTTGAATGTTTCACAGGAAACAAACTGGAATTTTGAATTAATGGGGTAGATAAATAAAACACAAATAGACAGTCAAGTATTCATATCTCATATACTTTCATTTTACCTTCTTTTAAGGAAAAACAAGTAAAAGAAGATGACCTTAATGCTGTAAATAAGCATATGGAGTTTTATCTAAACTAAAACTTCTTTTAGTTCAATTAGGAGGGTTATAATGTCCTTAAATCCTGGTTTAAACAACTAAAATTGCTGAGATGGAGGAGAAAAGTGTCAGAAAAAAAAGTGTTGGAAATTGTGTCCTCTGAAAAATCTTTTATTCTTTCAGTGCAAGCTAAGTGTTTAAAACACCAGTTGAGTGTTTTAAATATTGCTACAATTTCTATTTCCTTAGGCTCTTCATTTTCTAGGGAAATAAAAAACAAACCCTAAACACATCCAAGTTTCAGAGATATGGGTAAAGAGCAGAACAAGACAGGAATAATCACAGGAAGGGATGTGAAGGTGGCCAAGATTGAGGGAGAAGGACATAGTGGTTTGGAAATAATAAACAAACTTAATCTGATTCACTTCTCTTGGAATTTAGCAGACAGATTCTCTTTATGTTCAGTTTTCAGACCTGATCCTCATAAAAATAAATATATAGGATCAAATTAAATTTTGTGGTAGGAAATCTTTTGAAGTGCAAAGACTAAAAAAATAAATTGTATCTTTACTGTGTACAATTTTATAATTGTAGTAGAATATTATAAAATACTTTAATAGAAATAAAAACTCCATGACAGTGTCATACTGCTGTTTAAAGGTTTCAGTTTTGGAATATGTGTGTTAAAAGACACAGTTTTATGCTATCTAGCCTTTCAGTATTTGCGGAAGTGCTGTACTGTTTAGATTTGTATTTTTAAAAGTATTTTTTCAGTGGGGTAATAAAAGCAAATACTGATGATTCTAATGTTTGAATCCTATCAAAAGTGTTAATTTGTGGCAGTAATAATTTAGGATTTTAATTATAAGCTTGAAAAGCAGATTTAGAAACATAGTTGGCACAACTGTAATGTTAATTTGTCCTTTAACATTTATTGAAAGCAATATGTCCAATATAATTACAGAGTGTGTCAAATAACCCACCACTTTATTTTTTTTGATGTGTGATCCGTTAATTTATTTGATTAAGATGACTTGCCATCTGCTAAGGAATTTTTCTGTGGTTCTGTTGTTACTTCTAAGTGCTAAGAGGAGAGATAAAGCATTTCCTTTGATTTTGTTTAATCTCTATTTACTTTCTGCTATTCTATTAAGCCCTTACTATGGTGTTCATCATCAATTTCTTCCTGGCTCCTACAATGGTTATGTAGTAACTATTTCACTAAGCAGGACAAGTGAATTACAGAATCATATGAGTGTAGCTGTATTAGACATGAAATCAATGTCAAATACTCAGTACTGTATTACCTTGTGAGGGTATTCAAATATTTATTCTCCTAAAAGTATGACTATTGTGTTACAATTAAAATTATATTCAATTGAAACTAGAGAGTTTATTAACCCACTTCTTCCATTCCCTTAATTACCAAACCATAGAGTTTTACAAATATTGCCAAAGCAATGTGTAGTCAATTTAAACCTAATGAGATTACATTCTTAGTAGCTTTGGCTAGGTATAATAGAGAAACAGTAAGTATGATTATGCATTTACATGCTCTCTTTGTAATCCATAAATCTCACAAGTCCTTTTTTGCCAGCATTCAAAGTTCCTCTGTCCAGACCTTTTTGGCAGTCTCTTCATAGTCCACAAAACTGAGAGTATTACTTCGGAAATTCTTTGATTAAGCTGAGAAAATAATTATTTCTATAAATAGACAGCTGTAGAGAAGGAAGTGGCCTCAGTTAAGAATTTTCTCTATTGCATGGCTATCTCAGGAAAGATTTTTATCTTGCTTACTTTAATTTTCAGGTTTATGTGTTTATCATCTCTGCATGCAAAAAGACTTTTGCAGAATCCTTAACTTAGGAATTATTTAAAGATTTTTTTTAAAAATCAAAGTTTGAGTTAAAATTTCAAGTACACATTGCTCTTTCAAGTACACATCACTCTTTCAAGTAGTATTGATTAGGTAATTCAGTTCAGATTTTTACTGATTAATCTGCTGATGTATGTACCAGCAATTTGTGCTAACAAAAGGGAATCACTTAATAAATTATTGACTATGGAAAATCACATGCCCTGGAGACTGATGCCTGAAAAAAATTATGAAATCTATTATGTCTTCTCTGGGTGAGATAGACAGTTGCCTCCATGACATATTCTTCTTTTCCATCAAGACTGCTGATACCACTTGATAAATACGAAAGCCAAGTCAGAGATAGAACACCCAGAGGCAGAGCAATAAAAATTCAGGTCGTTCTTCCACCAGGACCATCAAACTGACAAGGAAGTGATAATGCAGCCCAGGGCTGTAGAGGTTCTGCTCTATGAGGACTTGAAAAAATTATTGTAAGACTGGACTTGGTCCAGTCTAGCCCAGCCCAGGGAATTCCTGATAAAGTGCTTACATAGACCTATATTTCAGGGCCCATGGAAAAGGAGGTCAGCAGAGCAAAGCAATTATACCTACTTGAAACTGGATGAATATTTTATCAATGAACATTCACCATTGAGGAAATCATAACTTTTTGTGCTTTGGGCCATTTTCATCAAGAGGATTCACCTGAAATGAAAAGAGAATATGTTTTAACTAACTGCATCACCCTGTAAAACCATTTTTGTTTCAGGTCCTTAGAACTGGCTGAAGAAGGTTGAAGAAATAAAGACTTACACAACTGACATTAGTGACTCTCCATCTAGTGGTTCAGCCAAGAAAACTTTCCAGTGTTATAGAAAACATGATGCCATATCTGAAAACCTTCCTACTGGAACACTTATTCTGCAGCAAGATGCAGGAACAACTACTCCTTAGCACAAACAAGCAAAAGAGGTGAGATTCTTTTTGGTGGGATTTTTTGGTAGAATTTTTTGCTTAGAATTTTTTCTGTGCAAATTATTTTAATGTCAAAGCAGGTATTGGAATCACCCTGAAAGTGAGTGTCTTAAACATTAAGATGCAGAGTAATTGTCTCATTGAGCTAATAATTTTTGAGTTTGAGTTTTTATGAATTTTCTAAATTGATTTTTGAGAAGTAAGAATTCTTTCCTTTCTTTGTGTTATGTGGTAGGAAAGGGAAAGGGGAAACAGAAGGAAATTTTCCATCAAGATATGTGTTGGATTTTTTAATGAATTTGTCCTTCATATGTACTTTTTTCTTTATATCAAGTATGGATTTGTTTTTGTGGTGGGTTGACCCTGGCTGGATACCAGGTGTCCACTAGAGCTACTCTATCTTCTAAAGGGAGAGAAAATATAACAAAAGGCTCATGGGTCAAGATAAGGACGGGGAGAGATCACTCACCACTTACCATCACAGGTAAAACAGTTTTGACTTGGGGGAATTAATTTAATTTATTACCAATCAAATTAGATTAGGGTAATGAGAAGTAAACACAAATCTTAAAACACCTTCCCCTCGCCCCCTCATGCCTCCCTCCCCCTCTTTCCTGGGCTTAACCTCACTCCTGATTTTCTCTACCACCCCCTCATCTCCAGGGGTGGAGGGGTACAGGGAAGTGAGGATTGTGGTCAGTTCATTGCATGTTGTCTCTGCAACTCCTTCCTCCTCAGGGGAAGGATTCCTGAGACTCTTCCCCTGCTCCAGCCCCCTTGGGCTCCCTCCAAGGGGAAAGAATCCTTCATGTACTCCTCCAGCGTAAGTCCTTCCCAGGGGCTGCAGTTCTTCACGAGCTACTCTGGTGTGTGTCCTTTCCATGGGGTGCAGTCTTTCATAAACAGGCTGCTCCACCATGGGTCCGCAGGGGATTCACAGGTCCTGCCAGCAAACCTGCTCCAGGGTGGGCTCCTCATTCCACAGGCCACAGGTCCCTGCCAGAAGTCTGGTCTGGTGCACCTTCCTATGGGGTCACAACTCCCTTTGGGCATCTACCTGAGCCAGTGTGGAGCCCTCCATGGACTGCTTGTGGATATCTGCTCCACCATGAACCTCCTGAGCTTCAGGGGGACAACATGTCTCAACGTGGTCTTTACCATCCACTACAGGGCAACCTCTGTCCTGGAGCTTGGACCCTGGCTCCTGTTCCTTCTTCAATGACCTTGATGTCTACAGAGTTGTTGATCTCACATATTCTCACTGCTCTCTCTCCACTGGTGTTTTTCCATGCAGGTGCTTATTTGTTTGCTTTTCCCTTTCTTATAACTGTTATCCTAGAGGCACTTCTGCCATTGCTGTTGGGCTCTGACTTGGCCTCTATTGGGTCCTTTCCAGAGATGGTTGGTGTTGGCTCTATTGGAGAAGTTTCTACCACCTTCTCACAGAAGTCACCCCTGTAGTCACCCTTCTACCAAAACCTTGCCACACAAACCTAGTACAATTTTAATGTTTACAAGAAGTAGACATTACCCAAGGGAAGGTTGCTGCCATTTAACACTAAAAGTTTTAGCAACTTCAGATGACAGAACACCATCAGGATCTGCATGGCTTACAAAAACTCCTGATGAACTATTTTTTTTTTTCATTAAACTATGAAAATTTCTTCAAGAAAAAAGATAGAATAGACCTAGCTAAATTCAGGTAAGAAATATTTTAAAAGAATCCCAACACTTAAGAGTTCCATTTCAGCAGAGAATTGTAAGAGAAGCATAGAGATGGAGGTCAACTCTTTGCCTACATCAATGCAAAGCTGGATAAAAAATAATTAAGTAGAAACATTTACAATTACATTAGAGCTATGACATAACAGGCATCTCAGAAATAGGATAAGAGTAAGTAAAACACTGAAATACCAGGACACAAACGGTACAGAAATTAGAGACGAGGTATTACATGGAGCTGGGACATTGCACATTAAAGAGGTGAAATAAGGTAAATACCTTAACTCTAAGTTCAAACAACAGAGTATTCCCATAACTGAAGTGAAGGTTTGACAAGGCAGAGCATTAATAGTACTACACTATCAACTAGTCGGTCAAGAAAGTTACAAATGAAATGTTTATGTAAAATCTAACAGCTAAAAGCAAAGGTACAGCTACAAAGAGAGAATCCAGTTATCTCCATGTAAACTAGATAATATCCTGATAAGGAACAATGCAAGAAATAAGTGATTAGATAGCATACATACCTGCTCATTGGCATCCCTAATTAAAAAGTTCACGGGAAAAGAAACATCTCTTAATTTAGGCCTGAGATGCACATGCAGACACATTGAGAAAAACCTGTTTGTAATAGAAAATTACATAAATTTTAATATTCTTGAAAGATTAAAATACTTCTTCAGAATATTTCACAGCAATATTTAATTTTGGAAAAGAAAACTGCATCAAAGCTGGAATAGTTATTAAAAGCAGCAGCTAAAATTTCAGTGTCCTGGAGACAGCAACTGTGAAACAGAAAGAATAGTTTTCTAAAGCTTTCAACAATATCCTTCACAGAAGGATAAGACAGAAAATCATCTACCAGGAGATAAGGGGGAAGGTCTTCCTATGGATAAATAACTGGGTAAGCACTGAAAACAAAATGGGAGTAAACAGTGCTTTTTCACTGAGATCAAGCCCTGTTGTGCCACAGTGATCCATGCTGCAGCCTGTGCTGTTTGACAAGCTTGTAACTGACTTGGAGAGAGGGTCAACAGCAAAGGACACAGCTCCCTAATGAATAGTGAGTTATTAACAGCAGCAAAGATGAAAGCTGATTGAAGAATGGCAAAGGACAGTACAATACTGTGTGACTGGACACTATATAAGAAAGAGATTCAATGCTGGAAAATGTAATATGGTGCACATTGTGGAAAAAAAGAATCCTAATTTTTGAGAGAAAGGATGGGTCTGAGTTGAGTAGTGCCACTCAGTAATGGAAAATATAATGATAAATAGAATTAGTATTTTATTACCAGGGTTTTTTTTGCTGTTAAAAATATTCATAAATTATTAGGAAATAGAATGAATAATGAGATGTCAAGCTTTGTTAGTAATAAAAAATTAATCACATAGTTAAAACTAAAATTGACTGCAAAATACTACAGATGACTCTCATGACAATAAAATGGTAAATGAAATTCATTGTTGATAAATACAAAATAATTTTCAAGGGGGAAAAATACCAAATGCATCCTAATTATACACACAAAGTGATTGGCTCTAAATTAGCTTTCAATATTCCACAAGGAAATTGTGTACAGTTTTCTAAATGTCAGCCTAGTGCTGAATAGAGATTTAAAGAACAAATAAAATGTTGAAATTACCAGAAAGACAATGAAGAACAAGATGAAAATTGTGACTCTGCCATTGTATAAACCTCTGGAGCAGTCACAATGTAAATGTTACACCCTCTTTTTCTGGTGCAAGGGAAGAGTGGGACCAAAAAGGGCTGTGACGTCAGCCAGAATGGCAGGATAGCTACCCAGGAGAGGCTAAATAAAGAAGCTATGATTGAGATCTGTAAAATCACCAATGGAATGAAGAAAGTTCTTCCATTTTTTCATGGCATTATGTGTAACACATAAGCCAAAAATGGGACAGTAAGAGAAGGCCTATAAGTTCTGTTGTGGACTTATAATTGCAGCCTCAAGTTCAGGATATACTTGTAACATCGACTCCCAGAAATTACGAAGGTACCAATAGAAAGTGTATTTACTCTGTGTTAAATAAACTTTTCCTTAGAAGCTACTACTGATCAGTGTCAGAGACAAATCATGGGGCTAAATAGGTTTTTGGTTAAAGCTGGGACACCAATCATATTATATTTTAGTAAACTTTGGGTTGAAGCATGCTACAACTACAGAAACACATGCACCCAGAAATTTCTGACAACTAACTTTGGATAAATCACTCAGAATGACAAAACTTATGTGGAAAGTCTATCTTTAGAGGTCAGGCTCAGCATATATTACGTTCATTTAATAAACTTGTATTTTTATTTCCTAAAATGTTTAAGGTATTTTTGAATTTCACTTGCCATCTACTTATTGTTTCCATTAACAAAACACATATAATTTTTCATCTCAAAGCACCATAAGGTAAGAGGTGTAATAATTTAAATTAAACAAGCAGTTGAAAGGAATTTGACCATCCAATGACTGTATTATTCAAAATTCAGTGTAATAGGTGCTGATCTAATTTTTGACGTCAGTGATACCAAAAGGATGATGCATAAATTCCACTGTGTGATTTTCATTCTACTTCTAGTCAATTGCAGTTGCATTGAGATAGTTGTCAGTAAAAAATACAGAATTAAAAAACTAATTATAGTTTTCATTAAGCTGTTTTTTCCTTACAAACCATCATTTAAATAGTTACCACACAGGCATTTCAGGGAGTTATTAGCAAAATTTGAATTGATGTTAAGCAATCTCTGATCACTTGCTGTTTTTACTGACATTTAGGGACAACAAAGAGTAATATCCTTCAGATTTTTCATGGTGAAGGAAGGATGTTCCTTTGTGTGTAGAAGATGTTCACATAATATTGCATTTTTCAACTTCACTGCTTCCAAGAGAAGGAAATATTGCTACAGTAGCTGAAGGCCACTTCCTTGCTGACCTGAAAGTTCAACAGAATTTTCACCCTCTCCTCTCGGCCATAAAAGTGGAGTGGGTATCTAGTCATGCACTGAAAAACCATATACTATCAAGTTGAGGGAGTTAATTGGAAAGGTATTTTGAACAGATTTGTGAAATAAGATGAGAAAGAAAAGAAAAAAAGAAAAAAGAAAACCAAATTAATAAAAAGGCTTAGAGGCATATTAACTCTTGAAGTAACATGTTCTAAAGGGTCTGTTCCCTGGAGCTCATCAATGCAGGACTTGTGCCAGCTTGAAGAAGATAAAATGTTATTTACAAAGGTGAATTCCAATTCTAACTCTGCTTCCTTTCCAACAGCTGGATTTTCTGGGCCTAATTCCTCATTTAGCTAAATCAATATAAATGGAAAGTGACTCCAGAAGAGAAGAAAATACTATGTTTAAAGGTCACCTCAAAGCCACCTGCTACAATTTTTGGAAATAAACTTTTTCAGTTGTTTTTCAACTATTAGAAAGTGTTTGAGAGTTCATGAGGTATAGCAATAGACAGTAGCAATGAAAGGCTATAAAAAGGATGAAAAATGGACTAAATTAGTCTAAAAAGAAAAGAATGCCAAGATAATCTCATGAAATTAAATGGTGAGTTGTAAATAAGTGGGGGATCCACTCAGAAGGCAATGGGCCAAAACCGATATTTCAACAACAGCCTATTCAACAGAATACAGAAAGGGATTACATGCTATTATCCTCTCTTCTTCCTTCAGTGCATTCTCTGAACATAGTGAGGCATCTGCTCACATTTGCATTGATACTAAGGTATCTATAGACACTCACAATTTTCGTATGTTGAGCTTATCTTCTTACCAGATTTTAAAATTGTCTCAAATTTGGAGGCAATAGAGCTAGTGTATCAAAAGATAACTTCTTAGCAGAAAGGTAATTCTGCCAGGTTACAATCAGTCCTTCACCTGCCATTCTGATCTTGTTAGTGAAATTCAATAATTGCAATATCTAAACTAGTATATATTTGCCAAGGAGAATGCCAAATTAGCAAATATTGAACGACTTAGAAAAATGAACTCTTGCTCTACTTTCCCTACTCATTTGATTTCCCTTCTACCTACATACTCTCCCCGTCCATGTTTCTGTCTGCCTTTTTTCATCCTGCCTTAGGAGAAATTGTACTGGCCAGTGTCAGAAGATATATCTAGATGAGACAGAACTCAAAAAGAAATCCAAAGAACTCTTAATCAGTCAGAAAATGGTCTTTGTTGACAGCAAAAGCAAGCCAGAATTCACAGCAACCACTAATACATATTTGCCAATCCATAATATAAATCTATGAGTTATAACTTATTCTACAGCTATTGACAAAGTCCTATTTTTTCTCATATATTCTTCATGTTTGCTATTCTTCTCCTTTTTTTCTACAGCTGTTTTGGCAAATGGAGGAAATAACTAAAATTTCTATTGATCTACAGAAATATTACAAAAATAACTTTTTCTTCCTGTCCATAAAATTTCACTTGTAGAGGGGACTGGTAGAGCAATTTTGGTGGTCACTTAGCATCCAGCCAGGGTCAACCCACCACAAGGCATAAAACATGCTTGTTGTTTCCATACTGAGGTTGCTGTTGAATAGACATTTCAGAATTTGCAGTTTTCAATTAATTGGTTACATCTCTCATTAGTTCTGCTTTATGTACCTTCATCTTTATTGACTCTCTGGATTTTAAAAGCTTCCAAAATGAATGACAGATTCATAAACTTCAGTAGAATTAGGCTAAGACCTTTATTTTTTCATTCCTTCATCTACAGAATAGGATTCTATATTTTTCCATGTTGGAAGAATGTTTTGAGTCATGGCATAGATGCACTAGAGAACAGTCAAGTCCATTTTCAAAGAACACATTTATTAATATAAAGCAATATTCTTTTAAAAGAGTATGGTCTTGTCCATATATTTAGGCAGCAGTGTCCAGAAATTTAAAACTATTTAATATACAACAACTGATCTTTCCTCCTTTTGACATTGTTTTCATCAGGTGGACATTTTTTGGTCTTGTTTATTAAAATTGTTTTCTCCCCACTAGGTGCTGGAAATTTTCCAAAACAGTGAAGAAGACTTTTCAGGAGAAAATGTGAGGTGATTTGTGCTCAAAATAGAGCAAACTAAGGAAGATACTCGAGTCAGAAATATGAGGGGGAAAAAAAGCTCTTTTAGCTCTTTTTTATCTAATTCTTTTGCTCCTAGTAATGATGGATTACAGGAGAGGAAACAAAAATGAATAAAAGAGTGTCTTTTCCATAGGGCATTGGTATCTTTAAACACAGAAAATAGTGGTAAGGTTTTTTTTTAAAATGTTCTCTTATTTGCTGCATAAATGTGTTCACCTTTTCAATGTCTTTGGATGAACCACAATCCCAAATCAAATATTGTCATGCATTATTAAATTAAGTCAATTATATGTCAAACAGATGACGTTATGCATTAAATTTGTGCTGAGAGAGACTGCATTTTTAGAGGGCAGTCAACATATTAAATTCTAAAAAGAGGCAATATATTTTTCTGCTTGCAGATCCCTTTGTAATTCACTGGGATACATGATATAGAAGTTCCCACATGCCAAATGCAACCCTAATAATTTACAAGGAAATATAGTGATAAAGAATTCGGAGGACTAGAGGAAATATAAATCCATTATCAACTTTAGACATCAGGCTGTGTTGGCAGTTTTTAGTTCCTCTAAAGTTTATTCCACTTCTGCTTTTAATTTACCTTCAGTTTTCACTGCCCCATGTGACAGTCTCCTGACATCCATATGTTATTGCTACTTAAAAAAAAAAAAAAGAAAAAGGCTGAAAGAGCCCAGTAGCTCTTCTCTCTAAACTGTAAACTATCTCTAAACCAGCTAAACCTGTTTAGTATCTTGTACATGCTTACCAGTTGCTTATTCTTAACTCTGAGAGGGAACTAAATGGCAGCTTTTCTGATTCACACCTTGTGTTGCATCTGACCATCTGTGCAGGGATTGTTTGGAATGTCCCTGATTTCTCTACCCACCAAACTCCACACTCAAAAAAGTTAAGTTTACAAAATAAAAAAAAAAAAAAAAAAAAAAAAGGGAAAGTTGTTTGGATTATTATTTAAAAGGAAAAAAAAAAAACANATTGATTAAAAGGAAAAAAAAAAACCAAAGGAAACTAAAAGGTCAAACTTCCAGCCATATGCTAAATTCTTGACTATTAGAGTAATGAAAATAATCTGTTTGAAGGGTAAACTAACCTTTCACAGGCTATAATTACTGTGCTATGTACAGAAAAGTCCTTTCTTTACGTTATCGAAATGGGCCTGTTCCAGATGAATAATGTAAAAATTTGCTTGGAAATGTAGGGAGATTCACAGCGCTGTTCTACTGGACTTGTTGCAGACATGATTTTCCTCACAGCTGAGGAAAATCTAAATTTCTTTTTAAAATATTCCCTCTATCCATTATTTATTTGTACTGTTTAATAATTGCTTGAAATTATTTTCAAAGGGAATATATTTTCATGTAAAATTTTCCCTTCCCTTCCCTTCCCTTCCCTTCCCTTCCCTNAGGGGGGAAGAGGGGATCCCCCAGGGAAACAGCTCTCCAAAGTGGCAGGTTGGGCACCGAGTGAAGACTGAAGAAAGGCTGCTCAGACAGCTCCCTTCCCTTCCCTTCCCTTCCCTTCCCTTCCCTTCCCTTCCCTTCCCTCGCCTTCCCTTCCCTCGCCTTCCCTCGCCTTCCCACGCTTTCCCTTCCCACACCTTCCAGCACCTTCCCGCACTTTCCCTTCCCGCACCTTCCCGTACCTTCCCTTCTTTTCCCTTCTTTTCCCTTCCCTCACCTTCTTTTCAAAAATACAAAAATTCTATTTAAAATAAATGTATGCTTCAAATTCAATTCCTCTTTACACACACTTGAATATAAAAGCAAAACACACCAATGATGTTGAATTCGTGTGAATAGAACTGATGACAGAATCTGATCCAAAATTACTGAAAGTAGTGGTATGTACTAGTATCACACAGAGGGTTAAGTACATCTAAGGCTTATAGAAGTCCTGGATAAAGGTAAGTGCATTAGCTTTGCTTTGCTCTTTTGGGAATTGAAACAGATTGGCCAGATGACTTTTGCAAGTTCTTTCACGAAGTCGTGAACAGTGGTGGAAAATACAATACAGGGCCAGCCAGCTTTTAAGTTTAAGCCCAGACAACACATACTCCTTATCTTAGATAATAGAGATTTTCAAAGACACACTTCCCTGAAGGCTCATATAAATTGTTTGGATTGAAAATTTTTCCTCAATATTGAAATTTAAGTGCAGGGGTTTTTTTTACATTTTATTTTTCTTTATTTTCAACGTACACTATTTGCAAGGTTATTGCCAGCTGTCTCTGAACAAATAAGTTGGCAATATGTTCACTTTTGTTTTGGACCCCAAGCTGATAAAAGACATGCAGCACCTCAAGTATGCTTTCTGATTTTCTGGGAAGACAGCAGAACTGGTAAAAGGAAATTATTCCTTTTCAATCTCTGGTCAGAAATTATGCAGAATGTTCCACTAAAGGATCTGCCTTCAGCTGGATCCCCAAAATCAACCATCCAACATTAAGCTGACTTTTGAAAAAAAAAACCAGCGGAAAATGACTGCTGTTGCCTAAGGGAAACTCCAGGGCTGTCCAGATACAGACAAGAAAATTAAGCAATTTACAAACAGTGGTCTAGATATGGGTTTTGGATCAAATTCATTTTATGTAATCAATTCTACTCAAAGCCAGCAGAAAAGATTTAATCTTATTATATAATTTCTTGATAAACAGCAGTGTTTTAAATTGCAAATTGTGGTGTTAAAATGAGGAGTGGCTTCCAGCAATGTAGTGAAAAACTGTTAGCAAAATGAAAACTCAGTAAATGGCTCCATTCTGTGCTGTCACAGTTCTATATGAATTCAATGGATTTATAGGAGGACACTTTTTCTACTCCTTTCCTTGATAGATTTAGTGATCAGAAAGATTGTATACCAATGAAATAAATTTATTATATTTAAAATATTTTTTCTCTATCTAGAACGATTCCTTATCTCTTTCCACCTTGTTTTTTTTTTTTTTTTTTTTTTTTTTCTATAAATCATCTCTTTAATTGCTCTTTGGTTGCCTTTCTTTTTCCNTTCCCTGTGTTTTTTTTTTTTTTTTTTTTGGAGGGGTAACCAAGATAAGTAAAACTCGTTTCTGTCATCAGGCATGCATTGAGACCTCTTGAATGCTCTTCACATTGGCTGCCACTTCTTTCTTTCTAAAAGCCAAAAAGGTTCAATTTACTTTACAAGACTATAATCTGTTAGTCTTTGCAGATTTTGATGCTAGAGAATGGGTTTTAAAATAACAAAGTCACTAATCTCTGAACAAAACAATTGAAGTTATCTTAGCAGGCCATGACCTGCTAAGCGGTGAACTAATTTAATTGCCCTCTTACACTGACTAAAAACTCTGTGTGCATGTGTGAAAGCAAGTGCATGTGTGCTGAAGAAGCAATTTTACACAGCAATTAAATAGCTAATTGAACTTCCCATTGCATGTATTTCTATCTTCTTATGATTCTATGATATTTCAAAATGTTAATCCTTATCTTACTTTTTCACTTTGTAATTGTTCTCTTATTACGCTGCATGCACTTTATTTTTATAATGACCTTTATGCTTTGAAGGAGCACAAGAGGTAGTTTCTTTCCCTGAACCATACAAATGAACAGTGTTTTAAATAAATGATGCAACCTAGATCAGCTTCAGATGCAAATGGAGATCCTGTATCACTAGTTGGTATTATTTAAATAGCTACATGAAATCTGTATATTTCTAAAGACCTTTTTACAGAGCTATTGCTTTTCAAAAGTGATTTTGCCCGCTTGCTTACACACTTCTCAGGTTTTTGTAGTTGTTGTCTGCAGGATATGTTTTGTTCAGCACCATGCATTTTGATGTACTGCATCTCACTTTGAAGGGCAAATACATGCAAACTGGCAAAATTCAGTTTAAGGGAAAAAGTGAAATTCAGAGGCATGCATGTTACATTGACAATGTACTCAGTCTGGCTTTTCTGTAATACCTTCTGAATTAATTGCCCTTCTTCCCACTCTCTGCTACCTAAGATGCTTCCCTCAAGTTCTTCAATAAAATGTTGCACTTTAAATTGTAGTTTCTCTGCCCTGTAGAACATTAATTAGAACACAGCTCAGTAGAGGGACAAGTTTCTGTAACATATGGCACAACTGTGCTTTGGCAAAGGTACGCTGACATGCTTCTGCTTCCTCAGCAATGATGCAGGTTTGGAGCTACTCACTTCTGTCTCTGCCCTTTGATTGGCTTCAGAGCTATCTGGCACATTGGAAGATTTGTAGAATCATTCCTTGGTATATACAATTGGTATGTATGTGTGTGTGTGTCTGTGTTGTAATACAAGAATTAATTCAGTCAAGCTTTTGTGTATGTTTGGGGATTTTTGTTAAGTTTTCCTTGTTTGTTTGTTTGGGTTTTTTGTGCTTTTGTTCTATTTTCTTTTAATCCTTTAAATTCTTCATTACACAAGCAAATATTGTTCAGCAAAAATTCAAAAGAATTTTTTAGTTCAAAGACTGTAATTTTAAAATAACTTCGTGGAAAAGTCTAGTGCCCTCCTTCCCCCACCCCTTCAATCTAATTCAAACATGTGTCTGGACTTTGCTCAGATTTCCCAGTATCATTCCTATTTGGGTAGAAACCAAATAAAAAAAAATGTCCTTACCAAAAGAAAATATTTAATAGTTGGTTATAAGTAAAACCAGGAGGTTACAATGAAACCTGAGGTGAGTGCACTGCTACTGCAAAACCTCAAATGGTGGAAACCAAGCCTCAGCTTTTGCATTGAAATATCAAAGCTGCTGAGTTTCACTTGAACAGTTTTAAATCCCTTTGGCAAAACTTCTATTCTCTATATCAGCTCCTATATGTGCTCATATATATTCAATTTCTAAGCAATAAGGCAGATTTTTTTTTTTTCCTCTGTACAGAACAGCTTTAAAACCCAGAGTTTCAGATTCTGAATCCTGACATTTTGGGATTTCATCTCTGTGGTAGATGGGAGGGTTAGTGAAGTCAGAACCATGGATGCATATACAGCCTATCCAGTTTTCAGAAGGGCTTGAGAGTTGGATGTATGTCAGTTGTCTGCTTTCATGTAAGTCCAGCACGTTGTTATCTGGTCCTCATTATTGCTCTTCTTGTTCTGGGCAGCTGAACCTCAGACTTCAGATGTAGCCCCAGGGAAGAAAAAGTTGGGGGTGTATGAAAGGCCATTGCAGAGGCCTCTCATGATCAGGGACCTGAAATGTTGTCTCCAGGGAGCAATGTTCTCTGAAAACTGTTCTGCCACACAGTCTTCTGCCACGGAGGCCTGATTTTGATAAGTAGTAGCTTAATCTTCCATTTAAATAGTATATTCTGTCAGTGCAGGGTGCCTCTAATTTAGGTTTGATTTGATGGCCCTTTTTGTGATTCACAGGGTAAATCTTAATGTCAAAATTATGTGAATGACCATTTGATGTTCAGAAAAAAATCCTATGCTGAATAGATATCTGCACTTATGATTGCAAGAGGCCTGTAGGTATTAAGATGTAGAGGTGGATTTATAACCTGTTAAGTCCTGCATAAATTTTTATAGCAATAGTTAGCTTTTTGTCCTATTACTTTTTCTAAGTAATGGAATGTTTTAATTATTTTACTGGTATATTTTTGCAATCTTTTCAAATTTCATGGTCAGGAAAATTTTCATGATAATTAAACTTAATTTTTTTATTTTTCTTGTTATTTTTCATCTCTCTTTAGCTCCTCTAGTCCTTTTATAAACTATATTTTTCATTCATTTTTTTCCTCCATTTTTTGCTACAAAGTATTTCATCACAAAAAACTTTTTACTAAACAGTAACTAGCTGGAGAAAGTTTTGTTTGATTGGTTCATTTGGTTTGTTTTGGGGTTTGTGTAATAGTTACAAGTGGAGAAGAGATGTTTTTCTTTTGTGAAACCTTTTGCTAAGTTCCAGTATTTTACTTTGTGTTTTCTGTGTTGTAAACATATGCTTACAATTCCAAATGTCAAAAATATTAAAATTTTATCTGAACTTAAATCCCTAAGGGAGATTGAACTATTATAAAACCAGAGGTCAAATGAACTGCTGATGCTGATTTTGATGACAGCACTGTTTCATCTAATTCACTAAATGACATTTCAGCTTGTAAGGGCCATGAATGAGAGTTACATGGACCAAAAAGTCTTTAAAAAGAATAAGAAGGAGGAGTTACAGTATGTTCCATATGATGACAGTAGCCGTGAATCCTCATTCACTGCAGGAAATCAAACCTTTTTTTGGCCGAAATTCTGCTCTTGACTAACAGAAGGAAGTGCACAGAGACAAATGCAGTCACCATCTGGGAAATTTATGTACAGTTATAGACCATATTTGCACTCTCCTACCAACAAGTGAAAAAAAGGTATGGAAAAGACAGATATCCCTGTATGTCCAGGACATACGCCAGTTTAGGTGTAAGTTTTCTGCCCCAGCATGTCATATAAACTCTCTGAAATGTGGTCAGAATTTGAAAGCTCAGAAACAGGTGCAAACTTCAGTCATTGGGAGTCTCTATACGTCAGGCTGGGCAGGTAGGAACAAAGAGATATAACCAGTTCTCCTTACTACCAACCACATTTTTTTTTCTATTGGGTGTGAGTGAAAGTGAAGAAGAAGTTAATTAAAATTCAGGCTGTGAATAAGGAGTGTTGTTGAGCTGTGAACTAGTACGTGAACTCTACTGTTGGCTGCCTGTAGACCAAGAAAAATCTCTGAAGAGTTTTAGAGAATCAGAGAATGAAACAAATAGTCTGGAAAAGACCTCTGAGATCAGCAAGTTCAACCTATGACCGAACCAACATGTTGACTAGACCATGGCACTAAGTGCCTTGTCCAGTCTTTTCTTAAACACCTGCAGGGATGGTGACTCCACCACCTCCCTGGACAGTCAATTCCAATGTTTAATAACCCTTTTTGTGAAGAAATTCCTCCCAATTTCCATCCTGAAGCTTGATGGGTGCTCTTGTCCTGTCCTAGTTGCCTGGGAGAAGAGGCTGAATCCTATCTAGCTACAACCTTCTTTCAGATATTTGTACATCTATTTCAAAATTGTGGGGAACAGATCTTCAGAACTGGGAAGGCTCAAATTTACACACATCAAAAATACTTTGGACTTTTCAGGAACAGATAATCCTGGTTTCCTATTCAGTAAGAAATATTAATTTATGTTTCCTTGTCAACTGGAAAGGTATTGTATCTTCAGATTTTTCTGAAATGCTACCAGGGACCCTTTGAAACAAGGACATTTCCTAACAGCAAAGCTGAATAGAAGTTTTCTTATGGAACCTCTGAAGAGAGCCTTATAGTTAGGACCTCATTCTGCAAATTATGCTCATCTCTGTAAAGAGCAAGAGATAAAAAATGAAAAGGTAGGTTTGTCTCTCTTTTCCTCTAGGTCCACTATACAGCAGGGCCACTGATCGTGATGGGTACAGACAAAAATAATTTTTTATTTCAGATAGTACTTCTCATTCTCCAGGAAGTTTCATACATTCTTTCCATTCAACCTTTGAGGTGAATTTTGCATGTACATTTTGGTATAAAGGCTTGATTTTTGCGTTCAAAATGGCTGTGCACTTAAGATTACTTACCAATTAGCTGAAGTATAGGGAAGAAAAATAAGGGAACTGGTGGAAAAGAAAAGATTACCCAAAATTATATGAAGCTTGCTGTGAAATAATGACTAAATTAGATTCTGTTCATTAATCCATAGTATAAATTGTTTGAGATTCACATAAAAAACCAGAATCAAAAGGAATACTTCACAGCATGAATATAATAAAGTTAAACATACATAAAACTTTTATCTATCTATAATACTATTACCATGCCATTTATCATTAAAAGCAAGTATAACTTCAATTAAAACCATCTATTCATAGTGAGTGCAAACTGACTGTTATATACCTTCTAAAATATATTGCCCACAGAAATAATACACTTAAGGTAATTTCCCTCCCCCCCTCAACATATACTATGCACCACATTCATCAAATGAATTCCTACATGTAATGTTCTTTCTTTTTTTTATTTTTTATTTTAAGTGATTATTTTGGGGTTTTGCCTTTAAAATGTATGGCAAAGCAGATATTATTTTTGTGTGTTTGTTTGTACAATTTCAAATCTAAAATGGAAAGAGAAGTAGATGCCCACTACAGGACCCAAATCCTGATCTGAATTTCATTTGGACTGAACTCTGTATCCTTAGAGAACTTGTTAGGAGAGGTATGGGTAGGAAATATAGTGATTTGTAAGGTGTGTTATGAAGTCAATTGCTAGAAGAAAGCATTTCAGTATTTTGTTACCAAGAGGTAAAATCTAAGAGTCACTATGAATGTTTTGTAATATATAAATTTTAAAATCGAACAGGGCTTTGTACTTTTTGGGCAATGATAACACATAAGATTAACCTCTCAGCTGGCAGAAAAAGAGAAGGATAAGAGCAAGTCACTCAAAGTGCAACAGAGTTGTAGAATACAGCAGCTCACTAAAAATATAACTCTTGCCTTGTAGAATATTTAGGACAGTCAAAAAACAAACTAAACCCAGGTTTATGTAGAATATTAACTTTAAAAAAAAGTTATATTATGAATGAACTCATGCCACTAGTTCTTTGTAGTTTGTTTCTTGCAGCCATCTTAAATTCCTTAAATTATCCTTTGAATAAATGTCAGATTGGTCACACATTAGACTTTGTTTGCTCTCCATAAATCACAAATTAAAAGGTTAAAATCAATTAATTAAAAGCAATAATTATCATAGTACATATAAACAGAGTAACTAACACTGTAGAAAGTTCTGAGTGAGGCAATAAATCTAATGAAAATGAAATAATTTGTTTTTAATAAACTGAATAATTCAGTGATGGTTGAAAATCTCTCCTAATTGCATTTGGTACTGGGAAGATGTGACGACTTGTGTTCCTATTCCAAATACAAAAATGTGTCCCCACCTTAAAAGAGCACTTCCTGTTGTGTAGTTCCCTCTTTACTGCATGAGGACAGTAAGGAACCCAAAAGGATAGATAATTTGCCTTTGCTAAAACTTAATACAAAAGTCTAGCATACATTAACTAGCATGAGAAATATAGAAACTGGTGAAATAGTAAGACATGGTTTTTCATGTCCTATTTTTTTCCTCTTCCATGTGGAATCTTGGAGATGTGAAAGTAATCTAGGATTCTTTAATTCCTTATTCAGTAGGAAACATTGCATCAGATGTAAGCCCTTCTAATGTTACATTCTGCACTGTTTAGATCCGTGTGGAAACAAAACTTAACAGGGGCCAAAAAGGCCCCACAGTAAAAACTAAGATTGGAGCCCAAATGAAGTCCTAGAGAGTTCCAGATACTAACCAGGATCACTGTATTGCAGGGACTCAAACCTTTAAAGCCTGTGAGGAGACCAGTTCATCTTTCCCCATGTTTGCTTCCCCCATACCTATATGAAAGAAACAAATTCTTGCCATTAGTCTGTCTGCAGTTTCCAGTGCCAAATTTTCCTAGTGACCTCCATTCTTTAATTTCATTGCAACCTTGAACTTGTGCTAAGTTTAAAAGAAGAAAGTATAGGTACAGTGTTTTCTCTATCCTCACCTAATGTATCATTTGTATACTGACACACCAAAGTTACATGAAAAACTCAGAAGGATCTGGGCCATGCACTACTATATGATGGTACCATATATTTATGATACCAGAGAAAATAAATAACTTCAGGGGAATTCTAAAATGTTCTTCCTGGAGGGTAAGTACTGTGGGATAAGGAGCCTTTTTTTTACCATGAGAATACTGTTTATTTTATATTAAGCAGTGGCAGTATAAAGATACCAAAGACTGAAATACTAAAGCTCAGGAAACAGGAGAAAACTCCCCTGGTCTCAGAAATTAATTAAATTTTTTTTAAGATACTTTAAGAGGGATGAATGTGATACCTACATACCTATCTACCCCTAGATGTCTCCTTTATTAATTAAACATATTGAATGAGAAGTTTAAATTTTGTTCGTCAGACAGAAGAGAAATAGAATAGCATATATTAATCTACTTCTTCTTTGCATGAAAACCAGAATCTTTTAAGTGAAAATATCTATGAAATTCTAAGACCTTAATTCCTTTTACGTGGCTGAGTATTGACATAAATATTGACATATAACATTATGTGAAGAGGTAAGTCTATGTCAATATTTTCTTCATAGCTCATATTTCCTGTATGAAATAAAATGTAGATTTTTGTTGATGG
Organism: Climacteris rufus; assembly: GCA_013398175.1. Lineage (NCBI taxonomy): Eukaryota > Metazoa > Chordata > Aves > Passeriformes > Climacteridae > Climacteris > Climacteris rufus. The sequence continues at coordinate 476,169 of VZRZ01005079.1, read as the reverse complement.
TAGTTACATGCTAGTAACAACTGATTGCAATGTCAGAAAAGTTAAAAGGCATAATTTTAAATATTCCACACATTTACCGACTAGATAAATCTGTAACTGGAAAGGAGCCTAAGATATCGGCTTCTCTACACTTCATCACATACATAATCTTTATGGCAGTTTAATTTTTGATATATATTAAACTATACTTAGCTCCCTAGCCCATGTAATGTGCAGATCTCTAATGTAAAGAGCAGATCTCTTGAAATGTTTGCTTGAATATGTTAGCAAATGTAATGTGGGCTTTTTATAAGAAAAATGCAGAAAATAGAAATTTCAATCACTTACTTAATCTTCAGTTTTTTCACTATTGTGTCAGAGTTTGAAAAGTATTCCAGAAAATCTCATTGTCTTACACTTTGAGTATTGCTGTTATATTCAGCTGGGCAATTTGCATAGTAAGCTATTTATTCTTCATGAGTATCAATATTAATATTAATTATATAACTGCATTTGAAAAATATAGGCTTCCTTTTTGCTGCTATTCTGGTAGAGGCAAATAATTTCCCTTGGATGATTAAGAAAGTGATTTGCCTACAAAGCAAATACCAGATATTAATTATATGATGGAAGAAATTCACACCGGTATCATTCGCTCTTTCTAAACTCTCACTTTAATACAGATTTTGTTCAACACGCTTCGCTCTTCAAAAACAATATTATTACAAAATTTTTTACTTCGGCTTTGTAATGGGCTCTTCTGCCTCTTGTGACTTCAGATTATCATTTTGTCTTTGTGACACTGTCACTGGACAGAAGACTGATGTCACCAGAAGAAGCAGTTTCTGTTGGAGGTGCTGGAGTGTTGTGGGATTAGTTACGGCTTTCATTGACCTGGATTCAGATCTGTGTGCTGTGCCTCTGGGATGACTTCACCGGAGTCAACAGTTCTGGCATTATGGGCATTCACATCACTAAATAGCGTTGCTTTATTCCCCAGTGTGTAAGCGCCTTGTGCAGCAATGTACATCTGTGAAAAATGAGCAAATATAAAATTTTACATGTATTCACATTTTACCACATAAAAATTTTATGACTTAGCACTTACAGCGGATTTCACCTTGTTTGACTTTAGTCATGTGAAAATTCAACATCTGTTTTAATCTGGTGATAGGGTAATGTATTCCAGGCTAAAATGGGTCTCTTATGTGGCTAAAATGGACAACTACCTGGAGATATTTGTCTCTCTCTCCAGTCTACACAGCATTAAGTTTGATGGCAAATTAAAAGCTTGGGTTTTAATCTTGCTTAAATTTAAAGGCTGAAAGTTGGATGGCTTAACTTGTCATCACCCTAGGCTCAGTGCACAAGGGCTGAATATGGATAGCTCTATCCTGCAGAAGTTTGAGTTAAAAACATAACATTTAAACTTTCATCCTGTAGTATACAACAGGTGCAATCGATTAGAGGCACAGCTGAGCCACCAGCACACGTGAGTTTTTTGAGCCTTTTTTTAAGAATGCCGATAATTCAAATGTCACTGGAAATTGGAGGCCACTGTTAACATCAAAAAGTGTAAAAATCAGCCACTAATGTGTTCAAATACTATGTCACTGAGCTTGTTGTAAGCACAGAGTCTGTTATGGCAGTGTAAAAAGTTGTTGCGGAGTCACAAACAATGAAATAGTTCTTACTTTTTGTAAAGAAAAAGTTGCCTGAACCTGTTTTTAGTTTGAAAATTAAATGTATGATGATAAATATACCCTGAACAGAGTAAGACTTCCAGAAACAGGAAGATCTGCTAAAGTCATAGTTAGAAATCTTTTTTCCCTTCTCTATCTTCCTAACTATAGCTCCCTGGCCTTTGTAGCACTGTAACACTAGGGAGCACACTTTCATCAGGAATTATGCTGTCTGCAGCATCTACCGAGGCTGAGAGATAGTCAGTTCTGCACATCAGCAGTTGGGCAGCTGGCCAACCCTTGCCCTGCTGCACAGAATGACAAGGCATGCGAAGATGACAGAGCTAATGGTAAACAACGACAGATCTGTCGAGAGTCTGATGGGCTGCATCTCTTGTTTGTTCATGTACAGTACAGGAATCAGAGCTATTTTGTTCATGGTGTGCTTAGATGCCTGTTTGAACTCTTCACCCCGCCTTTTACAAATCAGACTTAGCAGTGCAATAAAGAGGGGGCTTTTTGTGAGTATGAGAGACTTACAGTAAGCTGAAAACTAGGACAAGAAATTCTTAGAGAAGGGAGAAAATATACTTGTGCTTTAATTTCATTTCTTTTAAAAACACTCTTCTTCTGATTGACCAGTTAATAATACCTTATTGTGCAATTATTACTTCTAATAATCAAGATATTTGTCTATAGAATTAAAAGTGCAGAACAGAAAAAAACTCTTTCTTTGGAGTAGTTTTAGACTTAATTTTATTAATATGGGTTACAATTTAAAATGCACTAAGTTATTACTTCCTTCAATAATTTCCAAGGAAAACTATATTCTTATGAAATCAATTTATCTGTAGATTTATAATTTTATATAAGCTGAATGTGTTTATCTTGTATACTGTACTATTGATTTAGGGAGTTTAAATCTAAATTTAAAGTCTATATTACATATTTTTTACTTTCAATACACTGCTCTTGATTTTATTATGATGATCAAGTTGTTTTTTTTTTACTAGGCTAAGGAGTTATGAAGAGGTGAACTTTAACCTGTGTAATCTAGATATGATCACACCAAAAAATTGTCTGGCAATCCTTCCCATTTATATTCTAGAAAACTTGTCATATCAGAAAAAGTTGTTGCAGCAGAAAGTGCTGGAAATAAGAATAACAATCATACTAGTAGTAGTAGTAGTAGTAGTAGTAGTAGTAGTAGAAGTAGTACTAGTACTACTACTACTAAACCCCCAACAAAACAACAACAACAACAAACACCCCTAAATCTTTTCCAGATCTTCAGCGGAAGAACAGCCACCCTGAATGAGGTCTGTGGTTCATGTAGTCCACTTTTATGTCCTTTTCATTAGCTTCATGGAAAAGCTTAAGCTAACATGCAAGGAATGGTTGATAGGTGATTATCTTGAATTCAAAACAATATTTCAAGTGTTTCAGGTATTGCAGGCTATTGATTTTCTTTACAACATTTCTCTGCTCTTCTCCATTTATGCAATCTTGCCTGTCACCATCTGTGTGCTGAAGTATGGTGAACCAGAACCTTACTGATTTGATTTGTGCATTAAGAAGGTTGAAATATTTAGAGCAATGTATCAGACCTTCAGATCCTCCTTTCTTAGGGGGACAAAGGGAAGTATTTCTATTCTCTGGTAGAGAGCAAGCCCCCTCTCAAAGCTTTAAAGTAGACTATTTGAAAAGACTCTGAGTATGAAACAGCAGTCACCTACTGCTAAATAAAGAACTCCAGAGCTACCACATTCAATTAAAAAATTCCAGTTGAGAAATTCTGATATTCTGGGTGTAATAGGGTATGTGATCATAGAATAATTAATTTCCATTAGGAGAACTGTATTACTGTCAGATTATGTGGCTGTTACTTTGAGTAGAACCTTGCCTGAAACGAAACTTATAAAGTGTTATCCCACATAAGATCAAGTTTGGGCTGCAATTTAAGGAGCTCAACACCTAATCCAAAACACAATCAAGTGAAATTCTCAGAGTAGAGAGTGAATAAATATAAACCGTTGATAGCATGGACCATATTGCACCGTCAGTTTTTAAGCAGAAGTTCCCATTGATTTCAGTACTTAAAAATCAATGCATTCTCTGAAGAGAAATAGATTCAGATGAACAGTGATTATTTATCATAATTACTTTTATCTGAGGATATATCCCATTTCATAAACGTATGCTTAGTATTCATGCTTAATATTCTGTATGTTCCAATATTCCTCCTATTCTGCGAAGAAATCATTATCTGCCTTTGCAAAGTTTCCTCTGTTTTTATGCAAAGCCATAAGGAGCTTCTCAGGAGACTTGTAATCTGCATGGAAGAACTCCAGCCTATGATGCTACAGATGTTGTTTGCTACCTGTACAATGATACCAGCACGGGGTCACAGCTTCTCAATGGGATCCATCATGGGAGGTTCTCTTGCACACTGTGTAAAAGCTAGATGTTCATCTAGAAGGCTTTATAACCTAAAAAGACTGAGGAGTTAAAAGACAAAAAAAGGTTGAGATAGTTCAGCTGTCTGGTGAAAGGTCAGCGACAGAGATGGATGCAACAACAGGAACCATAAAACCCTTTAAATTCGGTAAACTGTGTAGAATATAGCCAGTGTTACCACTTCCTCTTGAAAGTTTTTATTTATCTTCAAAACCCTAAGGTCTGATTACTCAAGTTGTTTATGAAAAACACAGAATTCAAAAGGACACAATGCTATGCTAGATAGTCTGCTAATTTCAGAACTGTGCCAGATGTTATCACTTCAAAGACTTCTATGCCTTAACATTAAAAAATCTTAAATATTTGTCGTGTGACCAATTCTGCTAACTGGTAGCACTATACATATAAAACTGGAATTATGTACTACCAAAATGCTCTGGTCACTGTATACTTGATCGCATATAATGAAAATTTAGTTCACTGGAAAAATATTCCTTTTTAAAGTGGGAAGTATAAAATTAATTTAAATACAGTTTCATTTTCCCTTCTTTTTCCAGAAGAAATCAGCTAATGATATGCTAACTTGAGGGTGTAACTTTTGGCTTGTAAATGTTTTGTGTTTTGGAAGCTGAAGAGATATGCCTCTTAAATAAGGGATGTAAAGAAGATTTAAATGCCTCTCACAAGGGAAAGGTTTTGCTGCCATAAGTTTAGCCCACATACAACCTTTTCATTCACACAAAATAGGGAGAATTCCCAGTGTAATTCTGAGTGAAATGAAATAACTGCAGAAAGTAAGTTTACTATAAAGTTATGAGGCAATAGTGCATATTTTATGAAATAAAATAATAAAAGGTCACATTCTAACATCCTATCATTGCTCAGTGGAAAATGAAAGTTGATAATCAGTTCATTCCCAGGCTCCTGTTTTATTCCTTGGCTTCAGAAACAAACAAACAAATGAAAAAAAAAAACCAAATAACTCCCTCATACTTAAAAAAAAACCTATTGTAATCACAAAACCAAATATACCATTAGGAAAAAAAGATGTATTTCACCTGTTTGGTTTTTTTTTTTCAAAAACGGTTACTAAATATAGAAGCATGGCATCTGATCTATTTTTTACATTTTCATTAAAGAAAAAAACTGATAGAACTTTATTTGGGTCATTCTGGGATACACAAATATTATCTATCATATAAAAGCTGCTGTGACTTTTATTGTTCATGTCTTCTCCAGAAACCACTTAGCATTTTCTTTGCTGTGGAAACTTGTAATAAAATGGTTATAACAGGAAAAGCAAGACAGCTAGCAGTATACTTACAGAAAAATGAACACTTCAGCACTTATTTTTATGTGCTAGTTAACCTCATTGGATTTATATAACTGCCAAAATCTGACCTCCATTACTGTTGATCAGTGCTGAAATTTACTTCCATAACATAGTATATTGACCACTTTAGAGAAATAAAGGAAAACACACAAGGCACAGAATCTACTTACTCTTATTATTGGATATTTTTTTCCCAATCTCTGAGGCTTACCATTAACTGCTACACTGGGTAAACTGGAAAGTGAGTCTGTGTTCCAATAAGCCTTCCAACAGTGATCTAGCAATTTCCAAATGTGTAAGTGACTATCTAACAAGTAAGAGATGGCAAGCCCCTTAATATAAGTAAATCTAAACTGTGACCTACCACCAAGTTTTAGGAGCTGATTTACGTTGGCTCTGAGTTCTGGTTTGCTAATACTGCATGTATTTATACTACAAACTTATTTTGACAATTTGCCAGTAGTCCTGTCTCACTGTCTGATTACCAGAAGTAGCCTTTTTCTGTCCTTTTAATTCCCTTTATATTGTCTTCTTTTTAAAGTCTTAGTGATTCAACAACCACACTCTATATACTCAAAATGTTTGGATAATTAAAATCCTACATAAAAAGTACCTTTATAATAGTGTAATTAAGTTGAGAATGTCTGGTAGGTATACACCATAATAATGAAAAAAAATTTAAAGTAATTATTTTTCTCCATTTCCTTAGAGGGCAGTAATCCATTTTACTTTATTATCTGAGTTATGAGCGAGGTTAATAAAATGTATGAAAACTCACAGTGATGCCCTAAACTTTGGTTGACTAAACTTTTTCTTGGCCTCACCTTATAGTTATTTGTCCCAGACTCTGAACAAGAAGTTCTGAAAAGCCAGGTACATGTAGGTTTCTACATGTATTATTTAGGAAATGTGGTCTTAAGATGTATGTTTGCTTTATTGTAGGAGTAAAATATAACTTAAATATAGTGATACTTTCTTCAGGATTCACATTGTCGAAATCAGTATAGCAATAGGGAAGACAATTAAATCTGTCTGTCTCACTTTAAATTACTTAGATTGACTTGTTACTTGTAATTTTAAGTCTCCTCTTTTCTTACTTTGTCTTATTTAGCTTTCCGACTTAGAAGTTTTGTTTTTCCTGCTTGCTGACTTTTTTCCTTTGTTTATCTTTATACTATTTTTATTCCCTTAACTCCCTTATCTTTTAACAGAAAGAAAACAGACAAAAGGTGGTATTATTGCACATTTCCTGGAGACACTGTAAAAAGAAAAATCTGACCTTGGCAAAAAATGCTGACTTTATTTATGAGAAGAAAGTCAGGATTTTACCAGAAACCTTCACAAATCAGAAGTCAAGACACTGATTTGAGATTGACTTGAAAAATTGACTGGAATTGATATTAACTTGAAAATCACAATTTGGGAGAGGAGAGTGACATCCTCTGGGTTGCCTTTTGTGCTCCTTACTCATTCAGATATGCTCTAAAAGTATTCTAACTACAACGGTGATTAGAGACATCCTACTTTGGAAATTCCTCTAGTGTAATTCAAAAATGTCAATAGCTGGGCTGAAGAAAAATCTGATGCCATGAGATATTTCTTAAAAGCTGCTATAGCTGCGAAGTGAGTGGCAGGGAGACAGCTGCTCTGCAGTATTTTACTGGCGGTGTGAAATGTACATTTGGCTACTGTCCTCATTGACCACAACTTACCAAAATACACAAACACATGAACTTTATGAACATGTGAATTTTTCTACAATTTGATAATTAACTTGGCTAAGCATACGACTGAAGGTGGATGGAGGCCTTGTGAACAGTGGCCAAACATCTGAGAAATGATGAGTTATTTTGAGAATACATATATTGAATCATAATTCTAATGGTGACCTATGGGCAGCATCTACAGGGTACTTTGTGCTGTTACATCCATGGGGGTAATCTAGGCCTTTGTTTAATTTTTGAAATCAGTATTTTAAAAGAGATTAGAGTAAATATATTGAGACTTATTCATATATACCCTTACAGTAAACATTTAATTCGGAAACACCTGGATCATTTCTTCAAAATTTCTTCACTTTTGAATTGAATCAAAACCTAAGATGCCAAGTCTCAAAGAAAAGGACTGATAAAGGTAGATTTACATCAGAGTCATAAGGATGTTAGAATTGATTTTGAAAATTTGATATTCGCTCCCAGTGCTAGCTGCAATGGTGCCAGTAGATGTTATGTAAGCGTGCTTGTTACCAAAGATTAGAGCTAGATCCTTGTTACTGGAAATTTGCAGATTGCAAGCAGTCATAGGGCAGTTGAAAAAAAGGTTTAATAATGATCCTTCCTGTATTTATGTATTAAAACCTCCTTTGTAAGGTATCTAAAGGTTCTCCCTCATTTAATGGATGGAATAATAAAAAATGAGTTTTATAGATAATAATCTCTTTAAATGACCTTCTTGAGAACTGTCTGTCTTGTCTGTATGTACAATCTGGACACCTAAGCTCCAAGTGCACCAATTTTTCTGTCATCCTAAGCGAAGTTAAAAAATGCCTCAGTGCTCAGTATGTATTTATGTTACTCTCTCTTTTTCTTCCTGAGACTACAGTAGGACTTCAACCATATCAAACCAATTAAAACTCACACACCAGCATCTGCATCAACAACTCAAATCTGCAGTATTACTTGGGCAAGGAGTATATGAGGAAAATGGTTAAAAGGTAAATTATGCTGGAAAGACAGTTTATTTTATAAATTGTTTCTATTAAAATTTTGCATAAGACAGTGCATCACTAGATTATACTTTTTTTTGTGTTCTTTCTTATACAAGTAGATTATGACCTTAGTTTCCTGGATAATTTACAATGGCAGCCATTATAGTCTTTGCCTGGATGGTGTTCATAGCAAGTCGTTCTTTCTGAGCTTTCCATTTTCTTCTTTGTTTATTAGATTTAAACCACTCTTAAGTCACTACAGAGAAAAAGGCCACTTAAGCAGACTTTCCTGGCATGGATGATACAAAAGATCCCTGTGCTCGAAGTAAAAATGTTGATGTTAAATACCTCTTCTCTCCACATAAAAGTATGGTGGAGGTTCATTTCTATATTTTTCTGTTTTGCTTTGTTTTAACTTCCTCCATTTGATAGCATTAAGAAAGGTGTCCAGATTCACTTTTAGATAACAACTGTACACTTAGAAATAGGTTTCAGAAATGAGATTAGTTCTTCCAGAATGATGATGCTGAACTATTGACCTGCAGAGAGAGAGATGATGATGTTGATGTTCACCCTGCCAGGTTCTCTAACTCTAGTAATTTTTCCTCTAAAATTCAGCAGTGGTAGGTTACAAAGTAGGGGTTGAGGCAAACAAAGTGGCAGCCAACCCACTGCATTATTCTAAGCCTGTGATCTATCTTAGTCTCTTGGTTATTCAAATGCCAGTGATGGTTTCAGTGCTGAAATAGTGAGGTGAAATGTAATTTTATTTAACATTTTAACCAGAAGGGATTGTTCTGTTCCTCTACTGCCTCGATGTAAGGCCTTTGATGATAACTAATGGTGATGGAAAAGTATATAATGAGTGATGACACTAGGTGCTAGTGTTACTCATAAAAAAGGAGCTTGGAGTTAGTTAAGTCTGTGGGTTTAAATTTAGAATAGACAAGCAATTTGTAATGAATTATTTATTGGGCTAAATTTCACCAACTTTTTTTTCTGTTCACCAGTTGTCCACAAACATATGGCAAAATTTGTGGATTTATTCATTACATAGAAAATATTCATTTATTTCCTCAGTGAATAAATTCTTGGCCTGCAGATTGCTCATGAGCAGTTCATAGGGAATATTCAGAAGATGCACTGTGTGTGTTAGTTTCCACGTCTGCTTCGATATGCTGTAAATTAGCACTACTATTATGACTAAAAGATCACACAAGCAGATGCTGTGCTGACAGCAATATTTCAGCTAGCCCTTTATTTAAGTCTCATCAGAACATAACATATTACTTTAGCATTACACACCTGGATTTACGTGGAACATATCATAGGTCCTATTAAATGAAGAATTGCTTTCAGTCTGGATTAGTTTACCAGTCCTATCTACATCATGGCCCCAGCATTGTGTTGGCAGTTCAGTCAGGAATGAACATTTAAGAGCAAATGATATTGCATCAATATTATCAGCAAAATCTATCTGGTTAAAGGTCTGTGTAAAAGAAAAATGCGTATTAATATCTCATTTACACTATGATGTGTGCACTAAGCCTCTGTAGAGAGCAAAAAGAAAGCTCTTCATTTTTTACTTTGGCTGAGGGGTTTGCTTTCTTTGTTTACTTTTTTTCTGATGTTAGCAATGCAGAAGCACACGTTTTAAAGAAGATGTTTTGGGAATGGAAAAATATGACAGTAAAACTAATAAAAATTAATTGGAACTTTCCCTGTTTGGAGAGGTGACAACATTTGCATAATATCAGTTGTGTTGTACATTCCCTGGATGTTAAGGAACACTTATGCCCCAGTGGAGATGGTCAGGTTTGAGGGAGTAAGGTAAATACAGGTAATCACTTTAATAGGGTTCTTTGTATAAGCCATTTTCATGCCTATCCTTTCCTGTTACCTACGAAGAATATCCTTCAATTTCTCCCTATACTCATGGTCTACAGACTGCCACAACAGTTTTCTGCAAGTCTCAGTCAACAGAGGACTTTTTGCTTGTTTTTTCCTTAGCAGAGCATGAACAGTACATTTGGGTATAGTACACTAGAGGTATCTTCTCAGTTCCCCCAGAGGATTAAGAAAAATTAAGAAAACTTTTTGTTGTTTCAAGGATCTTTGTGTAAACTCTTGTCTAATGTTCAGATGTACACCACCTAAAATCCAGTCTCTGAGTATTCACTTAGTGGGTATGACTTGGTCTGAATGTTTGTCACACTGTAGTAATACAACTGGATCTTTAAATTGGAGATGTGATGAACCTCTGCAAAAAAGCGAATCTTAAGAAGAAACAACTTCATTTTATAATTTTTGGCAACTCCGTTGGCACATGATAAAGTATCAGTTGAAAAGCATATGATATGAAAATGAAAGATGGTGCTTTTTAAATAAATTATCTTTTTCTTAAATGTAATATAGTGCTTTAGAATAAAATAATACTGAAGTATTCACTGAAGGAATACTTAAAAATTATTATTTTAAATTTTGCACAATAATAATGATTGCAATCATTATTCCTGGAGTGCAAGAACAGCATTCAATGTTCTCAGTTGAAAGTGAGGACTCCCATTTTCTGTATGAAAGACCTAAATAGAAAGCTGCAAAACTCAGGAAGAAGGATCCTCCATTGAATCAACTGGAGTTGCATTTCTGTGCAGTCCTTAACACAAGATTTATGAAAGGGGAATAAACAGAGAGGTTTGCTTCCCAGTGGTTAATATCTCTACATTACAAGTAGGAAGTGTGAATTCGAAACCAATTAAATTCTTGAACTGAGGTTTCCTGCTGCATTCACTGAGTATAACAAAAATCACTGCAAATGGTCAGCATAGTTTAAGCGATAGTGTGGATGAAATTGTTTTAAGCTCAGAAACTTGGTGAGACAGAATCACTTAAAGCAGAAAAGAGAAATGAAATTTCATTATGTTGGGTGTTTGGTGCTCATATTGCCTGGTTTAAGTAATTCTTGTCATACTTCTTGTCCCATTATGAAGTGCCAGTTTTTATCTTTCATTGTACATGGAATGTGGGAATGGAAGAAATCCCTGAATTACACACCTGGGCTCACTGCCTAACACTGAGTTGCTGCAATGTTTTGTGCCAGGAAGCTTAATCCCATTTGGGATCTGACCCAAATGATTCAATCTTATTAAACCCAAAAGCATTGTGATAGCTTTTATGGGAGATTTCTGATATTTGTGGAATAAATAGAGGTAATGTGTGTACTTCAGGACAGTAAATGCTGATTAAAAAAATCCTTCAAATTACTATTATATTTCAGTCCTGAAATTGCACCTGCCAGTATAGCAGTCAGAAAACGGATTGACCATTAGAAATACTTATTCACATTTATCATATATAAAAATAACTGTTTCAACTTGACAAAAAAAGTCTATATTTATTTAGTCTTATCTGAAGCCTTTTCAGATGTAAGAAAATGAGAATGTTTATCTCAAGATTGAAACACTTGGAAAATGAGGACTGTAGACTCAAAGATAATGGCAATATTTTTTAGCTATGCTTTTCACTTTATTTCAGGAATCATATTGCTAAAAGTTAAATTTGTAATAAAATTATCTGATTTTTTTGCATTGCCATCAGTTTGTCATTTGCTTTCACTGACATGCAAGTTCTCAGAAATGTTTGTGTTTGAAATTATAAGAAAATATAAGACATCAGATAATTTGAATAGACTTGCCTGTAGCATTTTTACAAATTCTAAACTTTTAAACTACTGAATCTTTATGATGCATGTTTTAATTTTTTGTTAGTTGATACCTCTAAAATAGATATTGTATCATATAAAAAAATCACAAAATAATTTAGGAAAAATGATATTTCAGGAATCTGTTTGATTATAGACCTCTTGCCCATATATAGAAATAAGTATTGGGACCTTTAATGGAAAGAGTATTAGCATAGAAGAACCTCAGACATCATCTGAGATGAAGGTGAAATATTTCCCCTACAGCAATAAAAATGAATGTGCAAAATTTCATTATAACCCACCCAGTGCCCAAGATCCTCTACAACCTCTGTTTGACTTGTCACTTAGAAGAGAAATTTCTTCTTATATTGTGACTGTCAGAGTGCCTTTTCTGCAACTGTATCAGTAATTAGCTACACCTTGTTAGTGCTCAAGGCAAGTACATCCATCACATTAAAGTAAAGGCTTAGATTTTTCACAATTTCGGATAAAATTTTAACCTTTCAACTTTGTAGCATTAACAAAAAGTCCAAATTTGACAAGACTGTGTTGATGCCTTTTTAAAAGTCTATATTTTATTATTCTGTTATAAAAGAAAAGGTTGTAACTCTAATTTGTAAAGTTTTTTTAATTAAATACAGAGTAAAACAAGAATTTGGGTAGAAATGGGGACAGACTGTGAGCTGGTTTTAGTTTAGGCCTTATCCTAAAATCTATTGAGCTTCTCAGTGACTTTCTGTGTGCCATCAGTTTCAATTGATTTGATGTAGCAAGGATCAATCCTTTGTCACTTAATTGCATTATAGCTGTCCATGTCTTTGAAAACAATTACAGAGCTATCTGTCAATCTAACTGCACCAATAAAAATGACCTTGTTTAATTATAACTAATAAAAAATTAGTTTATGCACATTGATTATGGCTATCTTACCAAGAGGCTACAGTTTATTAAATAACCTCATGAACAAGATGGATTGCAAGTATAATGAGGTAAATCTGTGTTAGTATATGATATTATCAATCAAAAATACAACAGTCCAGGTATCCGGCACTTAAGGAGGCACAGAACAGAAAAGAATGATGGGCTGTTCCAGAGCAAGCTGGCCCTGTGGCTGTCTTTGATATTTATTCTTTCTCAGTCTAAGAGAATCAGGGCTATTTAATTTACAGAAATTTAAAAGCATCTTCAGAGACACACAGGGTTGTAACATGCATGCTGTTAGTTATTATAGTGCAGTCTGTTCTCTTGCCAAATGAGGAGTACTCTCATGTCCTTTGCCAAAATTAATGGACCTAGATAATGCATGAGATGCCAGATTACAGATTTGGTCTAAGTAGGGAATCCTCAATTAACTAGTTTTAGCCATTTTTGATAGTTTGTGCTGCTTAAGTGTGGCCAGCTGGAGGAAAACAGCTCTTGGACATAGAGGGCAGACTAATTAATTTATTAAACAGGTTTTGCATATGTGAGAAATTATTTCTCAGTGGTATGTGAAATCCATTAAACCATAGAACCCTAGAATATCCTGAGTTGGAAGGGACCCACAAGGATCACCAAGTCCACCTCCTGGCCCTGCACCTGGAGCATTCCCAAGAGTCACACCGTGTGCCTGAGAGCTTTGTCCAAATGAGTCTCGAACTCTGTCAGGCTTGGTGCTGTGACCATTTTCCTGGGGAGCCTGTTCCAATGCCCAGCCACCCTCTGGGTGTAAAATCTTTTCCGAATAGCTAGCATAAACCTCCTGTGACACAGCTTTATGCCATTCCCTTGGTTCATATATTAACAAATTATTAAATGACTTATTTCTTCATGAAGGTTGAACATATCCACGTTCTTCAATGCAGTATTGTTTTGCTACAATGTACAACTGTCTTATCGCTATTACAACTTATTTGTCTCTTTTTTAATTTAGATATTCCTCTGAAAATATATCTTAGGATAACCTGTATCTTAAAATTAGTGGGCCACATGAAATGAATTTTCATTGAAAATAACAGGAGCACACATGCGCTGCCCCAGTGTAAATATTCTGTACAGTGGATACCAAGACAAGAAAGTCTAAATTTTCTGATTTTTCACCCTTGTGAACTAAAGTAATTTTTGTGGCATATATTAATCTGTAAAATATTTTTGGCATGCCTATCCCTTTGATTCAGAAAAAAATGAAATGTGTTTTTCCTTGCTTTTAATTTAAAAGTTGTATATAAGCTTATTTGTTTTTATTTTCTTGCATTTGTATCTTTTGTTTCCAGAGCTTGATCTTTATTGGAAAAACAGCTGCCATTTAATGAAACTGCCATGAGGCAGAATACAGAACTTTAAATTCGACTTTTTTTAAGCTTCTATTAAATAAAAATGCAACTCTGAATGATACTAGCTGTTGGTGAGTGCTCACTCAGAAGCAAGAAACGAAAAAACCAAAACCTCCCAAATGATAAAATAAATCATCACATGAAAGTACAATAAGTGAAAGACTTAATGTGCTTGCAATCTCTTGCTTAAGATTCATGTAGCCATGATGCATGTATAAGTTATTACAGTTAAAACAGTTGTATAAATTGTCTAAGCTATATAAATCTTCAATTACATGTTCCTTTTGGGCTTTTTTAGACCAAAAGCCTGTGCTTTGCATAGACACAATTTTAACCATGGAACATCTACAGTAATGTTTTTAGCATTTGCATATCAGTACTGAGTATCATAACAGGTACTTTACACTCATACTGGAAATTTCAAATTTTTCTTCCCTGACTGAAGAGATTCTCAAGATTTTTGAATGTCTGTTTCAGCTATCATCTCATAGAGGTATATTCAAGTGATATGTTAAGATTTCAATATAACACACAAATTCACTAAGGACATTTGCAAATTTGCAGTTCAGGAATAAAGTCAGAACAGATACGTGATGACTCCTATTTTTCTTGTTTTGTTGAAATTTACTTTTTCTTTAAGAAACCAAATGCTACTTTTCACAGAATAGTATGTGATGAAGTTCACACTGTAGTGTGACTTCACACTTCGTTTTCTCTCCACTACTGATCTGATGAAGGACTATTTTTGACTGATTAAATAGAAATAAAAAGGAAGCTTTAATTTTTTTCCGTTTTTGATCTGAAAACTATCTCACTCAAATAATTTCACCATTAAGTACTGGCTTTAATTTCAGTCACAAACAGCTTTTCATTATAGTTAGATACACAAACTCAGGTGCTTCCAAATATCTGCTCTTGATCCCATGATTTGGGCCTGTACCTATTTTTGCTGAGCTTCATTTCCTTTGTGAAACTTCACACTTTCAAGGCAGGGAAACACTACTACTAGAAGCTTCTCCCCCCCTTTCCCCCCAAATTACATCCTTTGATATCAAGGATAAAAAATGTGTAGGCCATATTTTAAAAATAAGACCTAAGATTTTCTGTAATGTCAAATATTCACTTAATGATAGAATGTGAATAATTTTATTCAAAATTCAGTGTCTTTATTGGGCATGAGGTTTTTTGTTTATTTGTACTTGCTGAACAAGTGCACTGCAACATATAAGGGAAAAGATGATTGAATATATGACATGACCAGCAGGACTAGGGTGTTGATTGTCCCCCTCTTCTCTGCTCTCATGAGACCCCACCTGGAGCACTATATCCAGCTCTGGGGTCCTTAGCACAACAAAGACATGGAACAGATCCAAAGGAGGGACAATAAGCAGATCAGAGGGTTTGAGTACCTCACTTGAAAAGACAGACTGAAACACTTGGGGTTCAATCGGGGAGTGAAAATTCTCTGGGGAAACCTTAGAGCGGCCCCCCAGTACCTAAGGGGGACTTCTGAAAAAAGGAGAGTGACATATCATAAAGGCACATAGTGATAGGACAAGAAGTAATGGTTTTAAATTAATAGAGAGAAGATTTAGATTACATCTTAGGAGGAAATTCTTTAGTCAGGTTGTGGGGAAACACTGGAACAGGTTGCCCATAGGACTATGGGTGTCCCATCCCTGGAAATGTTCAAGGCCTGATTGGATGGAGCTCTGAGCAACCTGGTCTAGTGGAAGGTATTCCTGTCCCTGGCAGGGAGTTGGAAATAGGTGCATTTTAAAGTTCCTTCAAACACGAACCGTTTTGTGATTCTATGATTCCATGACATTTGACACATGACAATGATAGAAAGCACAATTACATGGGTATGGTCTCTAAAACCATGAGGAAACGAGAAAAGGGAATCATGGACTGCTGTGATCCTGACATAATATATACCTTGAAAAACGCTGCTCTAGTTCTTACTGAAGTCCTGCATTATCTTCTTAGAGTAACTGAAGTATACCTAGCAGAAAAAAAAATGCTTTTCTGTTGTTGGAAACACTTTTCTCTAGGTAAATAAGGCAGTTTTTAATTTTAAATGGATGCTTCTGCCTAAGCAGGTATTCCTTGAGTTGGAAGGGAGCCATGAGTGGTGACTCCCAGAATACAGAGTTCAAAAGTTAGCACAAAACTTATCTGAACAATTCAAAGGTAAATATGTCTGTAAATCTTGAGAGAAAGTCTGTCATAGCCAGGCTTTTTGGTTTTGGAAATTCTTTAAGAAAGGGTTCCCTTGAAACTTTTTGGATATGCATCCAAGTTCTAAAGAACTGTGTAATTTTACAAATTATTTCTGCACAGGAATTTAATTTTTAACACTGGATGAATCTGAAGAACAAGGATTAAAAATTTTTATCAATCAAAAAAATAGATTACCTTATGTACATTTGTAGGTTTAAATTTTAGTTGAATGAAGATATTTGCCTATGTAGGGTAGGCAATATTCTATAGAGCTAGAAGTAAATCAATTTAACTCAGGATTGTCAAGTGCACAACAATGTATTACATAGGTGAGTGTCATCTTAAAAGCTGTGATTCACTCACAGATCTGTTGCCTGAAAAGGCTAGCCCAAAAACTGAGACTACTCAGGAGTAAAGGAATAAAAGGTGGGTATTTATTTGAAGGGCCTTCAAAGGTACATTTAGGGCAGACAAAGCCCCCTCCTTGGGGCATCACCCAAAAATGGATGACGAATCATGAGTTCTCCACACCTTTATAGGTTTGGTCCATTTGCATATCAGCATAGATTTACCAATTAAAACTTTACAATTTCCCCCTAGCTCCCTTAGCTTCCCCCCACCGCTCCCCCCCCAGAAGAAGACAATTTACAGGAGTCTTCAGATGTTGCAGAGCAATTATTACGTTCTTAGAGCCTGTAAAATATTCCCTTGATAGAATGGTACAGATCTGAGCATTTTCTCATTATAGGTGTTATACATATCAAACAAAAGAAAGATTTACAGTGCCCAGGGATAATAAATAAAATGAATTTTCAACCCAAAATTTTGAGACAATTATAACATTCATAAATCCCAGGCATTTTTTCTGCATGCCTATAAAAAAAAAAGAACTTGAATCACAGTGGGAATCCCAATGTATTTCTTGTTTTTGAGGACCGTGTATTATCAAGCATCATAATTGTACAGGATGTCACAAGGATGTTCATGTTGCAGGTGGAAATGGGATGAGAGCTGAGGGCTTTCTGTGACTCACCTTTTGACAGATTCTTTAAAATCATGAAGTTGATGCCAGGGGAATTAATTTAATTGTGAGACAACAGTAACAACAACCACCACCACCAAACCACTTATTCTAATGGGAGAAAAGCATAGAAGAGGGAGATAAGTGTACCAGTGCTACGTAGGAGTAGCCTAGAAAGTCACTGAAGCATATCAAAATGATGAAATTAAACATCTGGAGAGTCATCCAGTAACTTGAGAGAGGTTGGTGTAGTGAACCACAGCAGGACCACCTGTCAATTAGTAAAAGAGCTCAGAGGAAATGAAAAAGAGAATTCATAAGTCAAAAGAAAAGTGATCAGAGAAAAGTAACCTCAGATTATGATTTATTCAAATAATGAGAATGTCTTTTGAAAAAGATTAACAATCACACTTTTCTAATCCCAGGAAATAACTGTCAAAATCAAGTTTATTTCCTTAACATCTTCAAAGCAGCAATCACATAAAAAATGAGTGGGATGGTGGAAAGCATCAACAAACTAGGTGTATGAAAAATAGTTTATGTAGGTTGAGGTGTTACAGCCAAGATGCTTTCAGGACTGAAGCTTTCAGGTCACTGTTACTTCTCAGAGCAGGCAATATCTCATTGCTTATGACTTGTTAAAGCAAAGACATGCTGTTAATTGTTGCAAGATTTTACAGTGAAATTCTTTTGAAGTTACTATATGCATATTTTGATGCAAAGGATTAAAGATAACATAAAAAGGAGGAAGAGTATGAAGCACTTATGTGCATTCTTTGCACTGAGATGGATAACCTAAGGTCAGTGCACCTTCCGTATGCTTTTAGGTAGGCATATTACTTTGAGACTGTATAACATGTTCAACCCGGTATTTACAGAGAGCACAGGGTTTTTCTTTTTTCTATATGCCTTATATAATTTTGAATACATTCTCCTTATATAATCCTTATAATTTCAAATCAGATATCATCTTTATTGCCATCTGAATGTCAGTTTACTGATCTTGTCAGCTAATGTAGCAACTAGAACAATTTTTTATTTAAAATTTTTAATAACTGGAAGTACATTTACACAGATAGTTACGTTTGCCATGTAGCATTCAGCTCCTTGTCATGACTGTGAGGACTGATCTTTTTTTTTTTGATCTGTTTTTTTTTTTTCTGAGCACTCATCCAAATAATTTATGGAATATATTGTGCTGACATCTCTCCTTATTCAACAAGTTAATAGTTGGAGCTTAAGACTCTGAGAGGTTAGCATGCTCAGCTGGGAAGAGGAAAAGATAGCTTAAGAAAACTACAATGCATTTAAACATCTTTTTCTAGGCTTAGAAAATCAGGCCTCTTTCTTGACATTCTTAGCCTAAGTCATAGCATTGCCTTAATCTTATCTCAGAAAGAAAAAAAAACAACATTAACACCTTGTCATTTCTTCTCCTAGCTAGTTTATCAGAACTTATCCTTTTCAAAAGCCAACTATCTACTACCCTTTTCAGCCATCCAAGCATATAGCAAGCCCTGAGGAGAGCATGGTGTGATTCCTGCATAATGAACCAAGTTAAAACCAACCTAACCATGTGCTAAATTCAGGTCTTCTTAGTCAAGAACTAACTGAGAGGGGAGGAGTTAAATCAGAATTTCTTAAACCTGAGCTTTCTGTTCTCTATGCTGTAAAACACAGCATTCACTGCTAAGTGAATTCCCAGTCCTAAATATTGATGTATTTAATCTACTCAGTGTATTTGGTTTTCTGTTGTTGCTGCTACTTCAAGTGTATTTCAAACATTTACCTTGTGTCTCTCCCTTTCCTGTGATCTTATGTATCAGATATTGAGACTGATTTGAGGAGCCCTACTGAAAATCCAGCTACCACAATGAAAATACCTTGTCCATGGAAAATGTTGGAGCAATCAGTTTTGCAAAGAAGTGTTAAAAATTACACAACAGCTAATAAAGCGGACTTTATATTCAAGGTAGTTGTTTTAAAGGATATGTTTGATTACAGGAAGGAACCAAAACATTTACATTGACTTGCTCTATTATATGCTGGTACATTGTACAAATAGATCCAAATATATTTTGAAGATTTCAAAACTAATGTTACCTTGCCAGGTGGAACATATGTTTGTATGGATGTAGAGTAGTTGCTGCTGTAAAAGAGAAATCTTGTTTTCCTGATTAGATGATGGAACAGGTCTTATATAAATTTGCTTTTTATACCAATTTTTTTCCTGGCTTTATCTGTTTCAAACACTGGAAGTTTATTGTATTCATATTAAAATATATGTGAACATCTCAGGAATGGATTTCCTTTAACCCTAAATTAATTTTATTTAAGTAAACCTTATTGTACACTTCTGTACACTTTTGTAAGGTCACCATTGTTTCAAGTTTCAGGATCTAGAATCCTGCTGTATCAAAATTGTTTTGGACATTTCTGCCTCAAGAGTGCTTTGAAAGTAGATAAATTCTTTTCTATTACTAGAAGATAGTACATGTAGTACAAATAGAGTGCAGAAAATTGATAGAATTCAATTTGCTTCTGATTGTGTAATACATTTGTTGTTATTTTATTAAACCTGGTGTTATATAAGAAATTTCAGTAATCCAATTGTGTCTCAAGTTTAACCTTAATGGGTTCCTTGACAAGGATGAGCTTATATAACTTGCCATCGACTTATACTCGCTCTTCCTGTGCAGTTACTCTCAGTATTATGTATGTTAGATACTGCAATGGCTCATCGCTCTTGGTCTCTCAGAAAGCACTTCAATGGATTTCTATTTCCCACTTCATAAACGTGCTGTAGATTTCTGGTAGGAGTCCTAGAAGCAAATCCTACTTTTGGAGAGGTCTAGAGGCAAGTCAAACAACACTCAGCACATTTCTGCCCAATTTCAGGGTTAAGGGGAAAAACCAAAGAAGTTTCCATGCTAGTAAAATGGATCTAACATTGTGGTTTTGAGAGTGAGCTACCTGCTCTGACAAGTCAAATACAGTGAATCTAAATGTACAGAACTTAACGTCTTCATGTCTGGCATTTTATTGCTGAGCTGATGTTTTGATCCAATACCAGATCCATGTGTTTCCAAGTACTTTTTCTGCAAATAGTAACAATATATTGAATCATGCTGACTCTTCACAATTAAGGAGTAGTGCAGGTTTCTCTCACCGCATTTCTGTCCTTACTTCCACATACCTGGAATGGTGTTGAAAGCTAATATTTCATACAGGCACATTTTCTGCTCATTTTGACTGCCAGAAAGGAATCCAGTAAGAATATTTTGTATTTTTATTGAAGAATCTGGAATAACTGAAAGATTCCATAGTCTATTAGGCCTCCTTCCTTCCTCAAAATGTTGCATTTTACATACACATTAGAGTTCACAGACTGTACTACTTTGTTGACTCTTCCATCAGCCAGGTTTCTTTTCATTAAGGAATTTTTCCCCAATAAAAGGTTATGGATTTTAAGTGAAACAAAACCACAATGGGCCTATGATTTGGCTGTGACAAAACTTCAAGGAATTTGAATTGCTATTGCTTTGGTATCTTTATGTTTGTCATATAAAACATATTCTTCCACAAAAAACACAGATTTTAATTTTTTCCCTTTTTTTTTTGTTCTCAGCCAGTAATGTACCACGTAACATCACATTCTCTTTCCAGTAATATTCTGATAGAAAAGAACAATTTTCATTTGAGATAAAATTTTCCTTAAACAATTATTATTCTCTTAAATTTGTGAAATCAGACTGTAGTGCTTTTTAGATGATCTTTTCCAGTCCTGTCTTCCATGTACATTTGGAATCAGAAGTACAAATCTCTTCAGAAGTATGTACAGATGTTCAGATGAGGGTAGCTCAAAGTCATTTTCAAGAATTCAAACTTTTTGTATTCTTTCAATTTTGATTTGGGAGAGAAAATTATCTTTACTTAGGAGCTGAAAATATTATGATGTTTTGGTTAATCACAGCACACAAAGAGAAAAATCTGTAGAGTGAGTATTTATAGAAGCACTTGCAATAGTTAGTTACAAACAATCTTGCCATGTACTGTCATACATATTCATAGCAACAGTTTCTTGAACATTATACCTGCAGGAAGGGATCTGTGCAATGACATAGTGTCTTTTACAGCAGAACCTGGATTCTGACTCTGAAGTCAAAAACTATCACATTACAAGTAACTGATAGATAGGTTTTTGCTTTACATATTTATGGATAATTTGCAGATGGAAGAAATGGCTGACCCTTTTGACTCAGTCTGAAGTGTGCAGCCCACTAGTAATATAAATAGGATAAAATTTATTGGTGTGAAGTACGAAATCATTTATGGAGTAATGCAATTTTTCTCTGTAAGCTGAGAGGCACTGGAAATGACAGATGAGGAGAAAAGTCCTAGCTATATTATGTGGTCACAGAGTGACTCTGTGTTATGATAAAGGAGAAAACAATCTCAAGGCTATTTCAAATGAGGCCCCTGTGAGAGAGATGTTTTTGTACAAGTCCTTGCTGGAACTTCCTTCATAATGATGAGAAATCAAAAGGGGGTAAAAAAGATATATCGGAATAACATGAGCAACAGAAAATTCTTACTTTGAAAAAGTTAAAGCTGACAAAGGATCTAGTTCTATAAAGATAATGCATAATAGATTAACGTCATGGGAAAATTAAGAATTCTTCTAGAAAAATGATAAAGGGCACAAACTGTAAGTAAATTTAGACTAGAATAAAGCTGATATGAGTCTCTGAAAAAAATTGCATGTTGGAATAGTGAGGGGGAAATGTTTGTTTTCAAGACTGTCGTGTAAACATCCTTTCCCATTTTGTTTTTATGTTGATGGGTGCATATGTGTTAACCCACAAACTTCAGAAAACAATACTTTTGTTGCATTTTATTAAGATTTTCTTTGTAGTTGTTGTTTTCTTCTGTTAGGTTTTGAGGTTTTTGTTTGTTTGTTTGTTTGTTTGTTTTTCCCCAGCACTTACCTTGCTTGAAGAGAAATGGCAGTACTCTCAGCAGAAGTATCCTCCAACTGCTTTAAGCAGAGCTGGTTGCAGCGCTTGAAGACTGCTTCTCTTCTCAGATTAAAACTTATTCATAGGAAAGACTTTCTTCCCTTGCACTCTGATAACTGCTCTTTGCAGTGCTGTCTTGATAGGTAAAATAGGAAGACAAAAATAAAACATGACCTAGCCCTTTTCTGTTAAATTGTGAGCTATGTTTCAGCAGAATGGAATGTTTGCTAGTTCAAAATTATTTGCATTTTCAACAGTGTTGTTCCTCAATTTGAGTATCCCCTGTATACATGATGAGATGGAAATCTTGGGTTTTTTATTTTTAATTCATGAAGGTTTCATACTTCATTGCTATTTTTAAAATTCACACATTGACAGAAAGTTATTTCTAAAGGCAGTGCAAACTCATCTATGGTGGATTATAGACATCTGCTGTAATTGAACAAGAGCAGCATAAGACCTTTGACTGTATTATGTCATAGGTTTATTTGTTTAAAGCAGGAGAAGTGATTTCAAATTGTTTGAACAAGGTCCAATGCAGAGTATCTTTATGTCAAATGTTATAAATTACACTAATGGCAGAACTGACAGTTTATCAAATAAAATTTTTTTTCCAGGGTGAAGTGTTTTATTATAAACTAGAGCTACTTTTTTCTATGCACTTCAGGTCACTGATTTTCTGCAGCCAGATCTTGATAGAGTAATGTCTGTGGGTAGAAACTGAATAGATTTACATCTACTATATGGCACTGGACCCAAGGCTGAAGTTGAACCTTATGTCATTTACCTGTGGAATTTTAAGAGTCATAGAAT
The DNA here is from genome assembly GCA_013398175.1 of Climacteris rufus. NCBI lineage: Eukaryota > Metazoa > Chordata > Aves > Passeriformes > Climacteridae > Climacteris > Climacteris rufus. The sequence continues at coordinate 452,921 of VZRZ01005079.1, read as the reverse complement.
GACTTAGGTTAGAAGAGTCCTTAAAGATCAGGCATTTTCTCTGGTTGTTTCTTGTTTGGATGTTTTGTTACAGAATTACTTATTATTAGGTCTAATATGGTCATTTTAAACAAGAAAAATCATTAATAAAAAGTGGTTAATATTTTTTTCACTATTTTAAATTCTCAGTTGTGCACAGAAATTGTAAGTGCTTGTGTGCCCGTATAAGGTTTTCCATGTATGTATTCCTATGAATGTGCTTGCATCTTCTCAAAATCAGGAATCTAGGCAATTTTCTCAGGTAACCGTATAGCAAGGACCTAATTTAAAGCATTAAATTGAACTGCAATTCCCACCTTGATCCTGCAATAGCTTTGGTTCAGATCCAATGAAACAACTAGTGACATTATTAGAATTATTTCTTCTTATTGTGATAGGGCTTGGATTAAACTGCTAATATTTAGCAGTACCTAGCAGTACCTGCAGTGTTTCTGTATTAGCTGAAAGACACCTGATTCTCAAATCAACAAAAAATCTCACTGTCATTCAGAAACATGACAATGATTCATTGCATACATCACTTCCTTGGGATATTTATCACTTTAGTCAGACCAGATCCATTTTTATTAAGACTAAAAAAATTTAAATAGAAAAGGTGTAGTGAGAAAAATATTTGTTAACAAATAATCATTCAAGGGATGCTGAACTTGCCTAGGTATTGAAAAACTCCTTGTTTATATATGGCTACAGTCAGATGAGTAAATATTTTGGGTCTTGGAGACACAAGAAAATTGTAAAAAATTTGGGATATTCCTTCTGAATTTTTTTTTTTGCTGTCTCTTATTCTACTATACTAATTTTACAATGATTAAGCCAACAGTAGCATACCTATAGTTTTAATGGTAAATGTATGAATATTTTATGTTCTTCCTGGTTTTTTTTTATTTTCCTCTCCTTATCTTGTATGACATTCCTAGGATCCAGGAATCTTTTCAGAGGTGAGCAGGAAGCCAAAGTTCAAATCTGGGTGAAGATAAGGAAGAGGTTAATTACTTAAATTTCTGCTTGTATGAAATTTACTGCATGCACAACCACAAGGTTTTAATTTTAGTGTAAAAGTAGACTTCCAGAAAATTCAATCTTCTGTTTTAAGGCATGATACGGCCATTTGAAATCCACATCTCGTTTGGCTCAGCTACCTGAAAACCCATGTTACAGTGCTAAGGGAACTAGATACCTGATTCAATCATATTCAAGCCAATTTTTTTTCCTAAATTGTCTTAAACTTCATGTGAACATGGTTTTTAGGGTAAACATGAGAAAAAGATATTATTTGACAACAGGCACAACACAACAACATCAGTTACATATCCTACATAGGGTCAACACCTAACAAAAAAACAAAGTATTTTTAAAAAATACACTATAAACTCAATATACCATATAAACTGGACATAAAATCATGATTTTCCACAGTGAACACTCTTGAAAATTTTACCATTGTTGCAATAAAAGTTGTGAAAAGAGCTGTGTAACAGTTAAGACTCTTTTCTACTCCACAGTCCTTCTTTGTGACCTAGAAGAGATTTGGTTCTTACCAAGTCTGGAATATGTAGCTGCTAAGGGTGGCAGGATACCTATCTCAGGTAGGGCAGCAGTATTGTCTGCATGTTTGTCTGTATGTCTTCACACATGCTGCACACATTCCCTGTGTACTAGTTGAATAGAAATGATTATCAGTGAATAAAAAGACTGTTAGTTTGGAGTAAAGAACCCTGAACAGCCTTGAATCCTAAATATACCTTAAACTTAACTGAACTAAATTAGGAAAGAATTGAAATTAAAAACCTCTTTACCATGTTTCCTTAAAAACAATTCAAAATAACCCACAATAAAACAAACCAACCAGCCAGCCAAACCACCAAACAAACAAAAAACCCAAAAAACAACAAGAAGAGCCTAAAATTTTATTATGGAGATTTATGAGGAAATTGAGTGTTCAAATAAGAGTGAAAAGACTGTTGACAGTCAAAAGTCAAAATGCAGAAAATGTTGACTGTCAAAGGCCAAAGATGCCTGATATTCTAGACTTTCAATAGTTTAATATTCCCAGAAACTAAAAGTCAATTACCAAAATAACTTTTGCACACAGAGGCATGCAATCCTAAGCAGAACAGAAGCTGACTTGTAAATGCTCAATCCAACAAGTGATGATGGTGGTCCCACAACAAATGAGGTTTCTGAAAGAGAATTCTGTACCTTTTAGAATGTATCTTTAACTAATAAATATCCCAAGCATTCCCTCCATAGCTCTATTAAAGGACAATAAACAAGCCATATACTAAATATATACTTAAAAATTCAGGTTTCCAAAATTTAATTGCTTCAGGTTCTAATTTGTCTCAAATTCTTTCATGCTCTACCACTCTTTTGAATGAGATTACTTGTCTTTGGTCTGAGACTGAACCACGTAAGAGTTGAAAGCACAAAAGACTGCAGATCAAGTGAATCAAGACTTTAATATGCTGACAAATATAATAACTTCATATCAACCAAGAATTCTTACTGTAGTTCAGAGAAAGACTCACCAAAAATCACATCAATTAAGCAAACTATTTTGAGGTCTTCTTTTTTTTGCAGAATGCACTTTTTTGGATTCTTTTGGGCAGTCTTTTCCCAGTAATGGAAGAAATAATTTCAGAAGCTATTTCTTTCATCATACTGTTCTCAATTCTCCAGAAATTCATTTTAGCTCTTACAAAAAGTATTTTTTAAAATGGTAGCATTACACAAGGTTGTATTTTATCTTCTCTTTTATTTGTTCTGCCTCCTGAACACATCTTTTTTCAGATTCTCAGGGACACCACAATCAGTCCTATTAAGAATTATTTGGTTTTGGTTTTTGACTTTTTTTTTTTAAATAGATGAATATCTTACTTAAATAATTGACATATAAATCGAATTTTAATATATCTGAAACACAGCAGAAGCCTACAGAGGGCAGGCATGCTGGTCAGTATGTGTTGGCTCTGCAAAGATGGCAGAGAGTCCCTGGATATATTTCACCCAAAAATATTCTTGCACAAGAAGGTTCCCAAACAACAATTGGCAAAAGATGCGGTAGGTCGTCTTGTATCCTGCAAACAGCAAGGAAAAGGAAACAAAAAGAGGAAGACACTTCTAAGGTGTATCTCCCTGGAAACCAGAGCCATCTTACATAGATAGGCACTAACCTAGAATTTCTGTATAATGATTCTCAGAATTGTGCAGCTGCAGCTGCTTTCTCAGCTCTCTCACTCTTTTTTGGGTTTTCATGAGGAGTACTTTTAGGAACACAATCATCAAAACCTTTTTATTAACTTCTAACAATTGCTGCAGGGATTCACTTATCTGTGGAATGTAAATCTTAAACAATTTATTCAAAAGACAATATGTGCAGGTTTCAAGTCATGCTTTCAGTAACTCTATTCCAAAATTGTTCATGAAAAGGAATTGGACAAACACACAGAAACCTTAAGAACCTGACCAGCAGTTTGTTTCAGTACCAAAGACAGAAAACAAAACTCCGCATTAACCTATCCATCCACAAATCCAGTAATTGGGCAACTGCAACGTGAAATGTTTAGAACCAGCTGTATTTTACAGAAACTTGAAACCATCCCACATAGTAAGGCACTGTAGCAACTATTGCCTTCCTTTTGTTCTTTGCAGAGTGATTTATGGTCAGCATATTCTGCTTCCTTAGGGATCAGTGCACATCCTTTTCGAGGGTTGGCTGTTAAAAAAAGTGTGGGAGGGAAGAAAAAGCAATCAGGTAGCTTGGCACCCTGCCAGAGTTCTTGTTGCCTCCCCCCGTGTGCAGGCTACCTGGCTTTCTTCCAGGACTGGAAGATGCTGTCTTTAGAAGATGAGATGCCAAAGGCCTATTGACCATAGAGACATTTTCCAGGGCAGACTTCTCACCTCTAAACAAGTCAGAATTAATTTTAATGTGCCCTCTTTAGGTTTTCTGTATAAGTTTATCTGCAAGTGAGACATTTCCTAGACAACTGAAATAAGAGAGTCCATCCATGGGGAGGGAATTTATCAAAAGAAACACTCAGACAGAAACTTAATTCAACTAGATAATCTGTATAAATTCTTTAGTAAGAACAAAATTGTAAAAGTATATTCCGCTTCCAATACTCTGCTGTTTAGACCTTAAAATACGTAAAGGTAATCAATAGGAAACTGCACAGAACAATCCTTTGGATGAAATGCAGGACTTTCTACTGCATAGATTTTGCTACTTTTTTCTCATGTTGAACAAAGTGAATTAAGAATGACCTTGAAGATGCTCTAAATGTGATTATGGCTCACCCTCACTCAAATGTTGTTTATACAACTGCCATTACATGCACTAATTTGGAGACACTAATTTGCAATTTCTTGTTTTCAGACTGACTTGCAGATTCATGTTTTATTGCTGTACAATACTTTCCACAAATCCATAGTTAGAAAGGATTCTGTAAGAGTGCTCAAGGTCAGACTAGCTTGGGCTCTGAGCAACCTGGTCTAATGAAAGATGTCCTTGCCAATATCAGGGGGTTTGTAACAAACAAAGCTACATCATAGGCAAACAAAGCAGGGCTAAACAAGACTAAAAAAAAAACCCCAAACATTTCAAATTATTTAATTTAAATTGCTCAGTTTTCCTTCATGAAATTTTGGTCTCACATAAATTGAATATGCTTTTATGTTCCTGAGCAGATATTTAGAGGGCTACTCAGACACAGAAGTCAGAAAACAAACAGTGACTTTACAATATTTCTATGATCATGAAATGAATAATTTCAATTAATATAGATATAATTTTCAGTGTCTTACAGGGATTTCTGAAGGTAAAAATTTACTAGCATTTTCTTCCAATTTCACACCATAAGCAGATGCCTTATTTGAGTTTTGAAATATTTGTTTTCTGGCATTATTACAGAAGTTTATGGATATAAACATGAAATGAGACAAAGAAAAATATGTAAGATAAGCACCAATAAGATTTTATTCGTACATAAAATGGCTTAGCTCTTTTGGTCTGCACAGTTGGGAAGATTCGTGTTAGTTTTTGTTTGGACAATATACCACACTAGCATCTTTTGCTGTTTTATTTTCACATTTCGTTTTTCAGGTTTGAGGTCAAGAGTTATAAAGTCCCATGGAAGTGAAGAAAACCGAACAAGGTAACTGAATGTATTTCCATATTAAAAGGATTCATAATGGCAGAAGAGTTAAAGGCTCTCTGGAAGGCAGCGACTTGGAAAAAGTGTCAGGATAGGCTAGCGAATTGTATTTGCTCTAAGGGGGTCATGGAGTAAAATGGACAAATAATTTTTCATTTGTGAGATATACAGAGTTTTTTTCATTGAAAAACTGATATTAATATTTTAATAAGGATATAAAAAGTCTGAGAAAAAACATTAGTTATTTAATATTAATATTCTACAATCTGATATTCAGTATAACATGAAATTAGAAGATTACTTGTGTGCAGTAGATAAATACTTTTTAAAGATAAAAGCAGTAATGTGAATGGATAGTGCATTATTTTTTAGTTTAGAAGACAACAAAATGAGAACTTCAATGCTGAAGGCACATGCTTGATTGTTACAAAAAATAAGACACTCACTGTTAGACAACAGATACTACCTCCTTGGAAAGTCTACTGTACAAGGCAGTTGATTTTCTACCTCTTAATAGCTTTAAATCAAGATGAAATGCTTTTCTATAAGAGGAGCTCTTGGTAAAAACAACCTATGCTTCAGTAGAAGACAAGATATTCATCTAAAAAGAGATTTCGTGAGATGAAAAGGAATAGCCTGTGACACAATGACACGATACAAGAGTTGTCTGGCCTTAAATGTCATAAATTTATGAAAGCATTAAAATTTTTCCCATTTTCTTTTATGATACGCATTTAGTGTGGATCTTTCTGTTGCAGTTCCTGTTTTCACTCTTTCTAAATATAATACTTGCACTCTTATAAGTAAATTTACACAGTAGACCAGTGAAATTGAGGGCATGCTATGTAATGCTTATTTAAACCAAATATTTTATTTCAGTTCAGTAACCTGTTGAAAGCAACTGTTAGGCAGGGAGAAGAATGTGCTCTTTTTATTTTACTTGCTTTGCTATTTGCATTTAGTCATACTAGTTAAACTTATTTTAGAAGTAAGAAGAAGAAGCAATTTTCTAGAGAAACCTTTTTCTGAGTTCAAGCTCAGAGAAGTTACACAAATTTTTGCTGTTCCAGTTGTAAGAGTCTCCCTACCTAATTTTTGATCTATGAGGTTTTTTTTCATTTTAGTCTTATGACATTTACTCTGTGAAGGAAGAAGGTCTATACTGACAATATTGATAATACACATTTGAAAAAGACCCTTTACCTGAATTTTTATTCCTACTACTTAAATCCTCTTCTGCTTTACCTTCTACTTTTTCTTTTATATTTTACTTTATAAGGGTCAAATTAACTTGTACATACTAGCTGATTTAGTTATTGTATTGCTTTCAGCAGCTGCTAAACATGTAAAGTATCAATAAACTACATTATCAACTATTGCTTTTGACATGATGTTACCTAATACACCCCTGCATACAACTACATAGGTTGTATCATTTTAAACCACAGCTTCTGATATTTATTTCATAAATGTATATCTTAGTTTATAAACTAGATTTTACTATGCCTGACCAAAAAGACTTAACCAGAAAAGATTAAGGAGAAAGGCAGTGAAGGAAAGAAATGTAGAACTAAGGCTCCTTTAAAAAAAACATGAAAACTGTGAATTGAAGAATGCCACTGACAAACTTTAAGTGCTGAAGATTACTAGTGATTTAAAAACCTTTAAGAAGGAAAAAGGGAGTCAGTAATCCTGAGTGGTTCTGCTGGGGTTAAGTCTCTACAGGAGAGGGTGGATAGGCCTGTTAGGATATTGATGATGATGAAATGCTTAGGGAAGGCCTGTAACTCAGAGACATATTCTTAGAGATTTCATCTCAGAGACGCAGGGAAAGAACATGATGGTAAAATTTGTCCCCAGACAAGTTGACAGGGGAGGGGCTGAGCCTCTTCACCCAAGTCTTTCAAGATTCAGGAGGTATTTCAGACTGATAGAGAGTGTCCCATCATTTTCTGTGCTGGGGCAATCTACCACATCTGAAACTGATTCAATTTCATGGTATCACAAGGCACACTTACGTCAGTGCACTCTGTCTAGGTTTTTGCTTTTTCTCATAACCATATTTCTGACTGCAGAGAAAAGATCCTGCATTTTAACATGGAACTTTTGCTCTTTGTGTGCCTTTTTTCATAGCATGCCCACTGGGGTGAGAGTATCCAGGGCGTGAGAAGTGTCTACTCTATTGTCTAGTTTGAATGCAGATTACTGTCTACAAGTGACTTGTCATTTTTATTTTGCCCATGTTTTATCTTGGCTTTCATTCCCTCAAATCATAATGAATGCTGATGTCTCTAGTCCTGTGCTCAGACTCTAGCCACCACCGATCAATCACAGCAGCAAAAAAAATTGTCAAGTAAATACAGTTAAACCATGTCACTGGCTACTGCTTAATTAAGCAAACCAGACTGTGAACACTCTTTCGACTTTTCCGTCCCTGCTGTGTCAATGTCACTGTTTCATTACCCATCAACAGAATATTTTCCTAAACAGTATCAGTGCCAGTTCTGGTGACTAATTCATGAAAACATATTCATACTAAATAATTGTGAATCCAAAGCTCTTTCACCGATTTGCTTTTTCTGGTTAATTATTGAGTAAAAGATGGAAGCCCTGTTATAACCACAAACATCGTGTTCCAGCACACTATTTATTCTACAAACACAAGCAGGTAAATTGCATAGCCTCAGAATATCAAGGGAAACTTCAGAAAAGATGGTGATGTGAAAAACCTTTTGCAGAGATCTTGCATCTTTTGAAAACTGCAAATATGACATTTGGGAGTGAAGCCTATTTCTTGGCTTTCTATTTCCATTAGCCTGAGGGCAGTGGAGATGACTTTCTCTGAGTTGGAGACTGCATGTTTACCTGGAGAGAAATGAAAAAACCTTCCCTGCAATCTGTCCAAAGCATTTGACCAAAGTTTGGTTCAACAGAAACTTGGTTTCAGAAAATTATATAGAAGGAAATCTGAAGTTCTCTGCCTGAAGTGGTGGTAGTAGTGTCTGCAGAAAGCATGCAAACATGTCAATAAAGTTTATAGAGGTGCTAAAATACATCCATCTAAAAGATCTCCTAAAGACAATAAATTAATCACTGCAGATTTTTTTCATAAATCTGCATTTTACATGCTTATGTAGTGCTTCTATCATGTAAAACAGCACACTGGATGAGTGACGTCAAGTAGTCAATGTATTTTGGAGAGTGCAAGGCTGAAATCCAACAGGAAAATTAGAAAATTTTGGGTTATTTTCATCAGTTAAGCCAGACTAGTGTTTCTGTGCACAGACAGCACTGAAGCTGTCTTCTTCAGAAGTTGAATCAATGTACTGTTGAATCACAACAATATTAAATTATGCCAAATGGAAGCAAGCAAAGCAGATGAAAACCAGACAATCATCTCTAACAGAGAGGAACAGAAAAAAAAGAAAAAAAAAACACAGGAAATCCCTATTTAGACTCAATTCAATGAAGTTTGCAAAAATTTGAAACTATATACAAGTCATAACACCTATCACTACTTAGCTAATAATTAAATGGAGAGTAATAAAAAATCAGCAGTAATTCACATTTCACTGTAATTCTGCTTGGGCTTAACTGAGCACAATGTAATGTATGAGTATCTTCACAGGTGCCAATCTGTGTCTGCCTTTTCTACAGAAGACTGTAGAAAAAGAAACACTGAAATGTCACTGACAGTGGGAATATTTCTATGATTTCAGTGGGAAAGGTCAATAAATACAAAAGAATAAATTGGACAGAAAGATGAATGTAAACACAGCAAATAAAAACACACGCAATAAAATGATTTTGAATTAGACAGTGATAATTTTTGTATTTCCTGTTTCATATTAAATTGGGAAATATTAGAATTAGCACAAACATGTTATACAACCTTTTCTAACTATGAGAATAAAGGCAATAAAATCATTACAAAGAATCTTTTTTTATCTGCTTAGTTTTAGGTAAACAAATCAATTTATGTTTTACCTATTTGCTCCCATAACAGTTATGAATTCCAGAGAAATTGTTCCCAAGTTACTGAAGTTGACCAAAGTTACTGTCTTCCGGAAATCTTTTTTTCTATTACTGTATATAACTTACCTCTGTAATTAAAAGGTATTTACGTCCTACCTGCTTCCTGACCTTCTTCCAGGCTAAGTTCTATTTTTACACACACAAGTGTGGAAATTTATTGTTTATAAATTTAATTTTATAAATTATTTTATGCAGAAACTAGAAATATAATTTGTACCTTTGTACCTAAGAGTGGGATTTGGTTCATTGCCTTCATATTAATTATACATGAAGAAGGAAAAAAAGAAGCATTTTCTTCTATCTCAAAGGCATAAACATTTATCGATAACCTCATAAAATAGAAACTTATTTTTTTTAATTTCTCAATTATTTGCAAACCTAAAATTTGCATTTTGGGCATAAGAATTTGTACCTTAAATCCTACATATTAATTTATAAATATAAATGTATCATAATTCACTAATTAACCAAAAGCAAGCAGGACATCTCCAATTTAGAGGATTTTATTCGTAAAATGACAAAAAGTATAAGATACCTAACAGAATACAATATTATAAATAGCAAGCTTATGGATATCAGAGCATGGTCACAGCTGTTCCATTAGAACATTGAAGGGTAAAGGTAACTGAATCACAGAATGAAAGAAATTGGAAATCATCTCATCTAATTCAATCCTTCTGCTCAGAGTAGGGTAACCCAGATCAAGCTGATTGGGGTTGTGCCTGTTTGTTTTTTGAATATCCCCAAGGATGCAGACTTCACAACCTGCATGGGTAGGTTCCAGTGTGTAACCACAATCATAAGAAAAAAAAAAATAAAAAATGAATACTTTTTTCTTAGTTTGAGAGGAATTTTCTGTGTTTTAGTTTGTGCCAACTGAGTCACCGGACATCATTGTAAAGACTCTGGCTCCTCCCATCAGATACTTATACATATTGATAAGAGTCTCATAAGCCTTCTTCAGTCTGAACAGTCCCAGCTTTCTCATTGTCAGCTTATTCCACAAATTTTTTTTACACCTTTATTGTCTTTACAGTCCTGCACTGGACTTGCAATAAGTGTGTTTCTCTCTTGTGCTGTGGAGACCAGGGCTGGACCCAGCACATCAGATGTGTCTCATCAGGACTGAGTAGAGGGGAAGAATCACTTCCCTCGACCTGTTGGTAAAGCTTTTCCTAACTTAGCACAGGATACTCATGGCCTTCTCTTCTGTTCTAGTTGGTGATCAGCTAGGTGACCACCAGGATCATCAGGTCCTTCTTTGCCAAACTGCCTTCTAACCAAGTGGCTCAAATGTTTACTGGTGGATGGCATTATTCCTCTCTAGATGCAGAACTTGGCACTTACCCTTGTTGAACTTCATGGTGTTCCTGTCAGCTCATTTTCCAAGCATTGCGTGTATCAGATGCTCATCCCAGTTATGCATATTCTGCAAACCTGCTGAGGGTACATTCTGTCCCATTGTTCAGATCATTAAAGAGGATGTTAAATGGTGTTGGTGCCAATATCAACCCCTTGGGTACATTATTTGTCGCTGGCCACCAGCTGGACTCCAGACCAGTGATGTTTCGAATCAAGCAATTCAGCAAATTTTATAATCACTTTACTGGCCATTTATCTAGCTCATAGGCCAATAACTTGTCTATGAGGAAATTATGGGAGACAGTGTCAAAATTCTTGCTAAAGTAGACAGTATTCCCTGCTCTCCCCTCATCTACTGAGACACTTTTCTCATTGTGGAAGGCTATCAGGTCAGCCAGGCATATGTAATTTCCCCTTCAGAGATCCAGACTGACTATTCTCGATCACCTTCTTGCCCTCCATATGTTTGGACACTGTTTCCAGATTGGTTGTTTCATCAGTTTAACAAGGTGAGACTGACCAGCCCGTAGATCCCTGGATACTCCTTCCTGCCCTTCCTGGAAAAAGAGGGCATTTGCTTTCTTCCAGTCATCAGCGACCTCCCTTGATGCCATGACCTTTCAGAGATGATCAAGAGTAGCCTTGCAATGGTATCAGCCATGTCCCTTAGCACTTGTGGATGTGCCCATCCTGGTCTTCTGTGTGTTTAGCCCTTTTAAGTCATCCTAAATCTGCACTGAGGATAAGCTTTCCTTACCCCAGTCTTGGACACTGGTTTCAGCATCTTGAAAGTGTTTTAGCAATGTACCCCTGGAACAACTGAGATGAATAATGTTTTGAATGTCTTTGCCTTCTGCTTCACCAAGGATAATTTTAAATTATTGAGGTTTAGTTATGAAATGTTTTATTGCACACTGTGCATATAACATCACATGAAATTTATAAAATAATATTTTTTACACTTCAGTTGCAAAGTACAGTAGAATCTAGACTTAAATATGGTTGTTTTGGGTGCTGTTCTAAGGAACATGCTGATTTGAATGGAACATACTGATTTTTATGAAACATAAAAAACTAAGTTACAGAATTCCATATGAAGACATTTTCCCCTACATACAGTAAAATAAAAACACTGACCTGTTGAATCAGTAAAATATGTCCGAAAGTGTTGCTTATTTGTTCAATTTCTCCAATAACAGTAATTCATTTTATGGAATTAGTACATATATTGCTGAGTTAACTGCAAGGTATGATATTGTGATTGCTTCTCCACTTGGGATATATTTCTGCTTAGGCCTCAAAGACTTTCAAGTGTAATTCTTCCAAGATCATAAGGCTTGATTTTATGAAACCCAATTTTAGATGTCTGCTATGTAAACAGCTTTCTTTGAACAGTCATTTAGATTCCTTTCAGAATCTTTAGAATGAAAGCATATTTATGGAACATGCTTAACCTTAGACCTATTCGATGTTTCCATTAGAAAGAGATGTCATGATAAAAAATATTGCTTTATAATAAAATTGTTAAAAATCTTCTTTTTGACATAAAAATATTATATATTTCTGTTATTACAAAAAGATCATATGATAATAAGGGAATGTGTACCTTTTCAAATAAATATAATATCAGCATGCAATTCTAAGATTAAAAAATCAACAACAATATTCTTTTACATTTCTCGTATGCCTTTATGACAGGACAAACATAACTTTTCAATTTGGCTAATTTCTGGTTTATTGCTCAAAAGCTGTCCCTTCTTTGGCTTTTTTGTCTACAGTGAATAAGATTAACCTAGGAGGGTCAGAGCAGAAACCAATGGTAATAATGTAAATTACATGTATTTTAGGTTTCATGCCATTGTTAGACATTTTTTCTGTGTGAAGTGCCCAGGGTTTTGTGTCCTTCATAACATGTTCTTTCTTCAGAGAAAAAAATTTCAAAATGCATGAAGATGAATAGTCTTAGAACATGGAAAGTCAAAGTAGGATGGAAACTTTAGGAAAGAACAATGGAAACATCTAAGTCACTATTTTAAGAAGTCTGTTCTTCTCTACAATTTTTAAAAGAAAAGAGGGAGAGTGGAGGGACAAAAATTTTTATCTCTAGGGCCCCAATGTGAGAAAATTAACATCAGGAACCAAACTATTTCCCATGGAAATGTGGTGATTCCTTATAATTATTGTTATAATGATAATATATTTCTGCATATGTACGTATTTTACTTAGAAATGTGTCATCTACTTTACAATATGGTAAGAACTATGTCTAGTATGAGTCAAGTGGCCATGTGTGGGTGTTCATTACATAGGCATGTTGTAGTAATAATGGGAAATTTACAGAAGCTGTTTCTCCTTTTCACTGTTCTCATATCTTGCTTAGGCTTAGCGGAATATCATAAGGAATATCAAATCCACAAATGAGAAAACGAAAGCCACAAGAAATCACAAACAAATCTCCCAGTTATAATGTTGATACCCTGATAAGAGGTGGAAGTTATTTCTTCATGATATTTTCATTATAACAATGGAATTCATGTTTAAGGACTTCTCAAATAGCTGTAGACTGAGATCAATGTGTAGTGGTTAAGTGTATAAATCAAAAATAGTCCATATCTTTGATTTTGCAACCATTTGAAAAAAAAAATTTTGCCATTACAAAGAGATTTCTTTATATATCATGATTTCATTAATAGTATTTTAATAAAAAACATGGCATCAAAGGCCATGAAAACACCATCTTTCCTTATAAAAGTCATGTAGGAAATATACTACAAAGTTTGCTCTCCTTTATGTATAATATTATTTTGCATTTATTGTATTTTACTTGATACATTTAATATTAAATAAAATTATCTAATACAATTATAACATACATATTAGCATATTTAAAATAACTAATACATGTTCAAAACCTTTAATGATATCTAATGATATCCATTATTTTTATTTAATCACTTCTGACATTAGTGAAATAGTCACTATAACAGAATTAGTCTGCAAATTAAGGCCACAGAGCAGCTAATTTGAAATCACACGTTCCTTGTCAGTTTTCTTAATAGATCTAAAATGTAAATAAGCCTTCTGGCAGTGTCATATTTGCTTCTTTCTTGTTAGAATTGTTCATGTACTGGACACTCAAGGAAGCTACAAGGTAAAATATAATTTCTTTGAAGCACAAGCTTTTTATGGGAAGAAAATATTCCTTTGGACATTTTTCTTAGTCTCCAGGGATCTGGATGCTGGATATGCCATCATTGGTCTTTAACTTGTCTAAGGTCCTTTCTGCAAAGACAAATGGGACATAAATTAGAATTCAGGTGAGGTGCACATATCACAGTTATATTTAATTAATGATGGACACTACAACAGTTCATATTTCCAATTGTCAGGTGTCTCAGAACTAAGACCAGGTAAACTCCTAATACAGTCATTATGCTATTTAACAAGGTATATAAGTAGCCAAAACTTTAAAATTTTAATTTAGCAGATTTGGGGATTTCATCCCATCTGTTTTTAAATGCATCATTTCTATGGTCTGTTTGAGCCTGACTCTCAAATCTGAAGGTGACTCTGGTATTCAGACTCTGCAGCTCAACTTTCTAATAATTTCATTTCCAATGTGTGTCTGTGCATTTCAAGGATTGGTATACTGATTTATTTCTGACCGCATAGGTGGGAACACTTTAAGTTGCTTCACCCCAGACAAGTAAAACAGAAATTGTCTTTTCAAGGAGTTATTTACTTTCTTTTCCTTTTTCTATGAGTTATTAGCAATATTAATATATATCAAAGAGTAATATCAGTGTTTAATGTTCTTTCACAGACCAAATCTGTTTGAATAACAAAATAAAATATTTTGGATTATTTAAATGGTTTCCAAATAGCTGATAAATTTTTTAGTATCCATTCTCTTTATGATTAAAGAGTTTTCATTTAGGCAGTATACATGAGGAAGACTAGTTCTTCTCCATTCTTTTGCTGTTTGTATCTGAATAAGATTACTGTCTGATGTTTATTTGTTTTCTTTAGTTGATTATTATTCCCTGATGGCTTTTTTATCCCAACGCAGTGCAGAAGAAAATCTAAACAGTGTGACTTACATTAGGAATTGTAACTGGCAACAACAACAACAAAACATATTGATACAAGAATGTGTTGAACATCCCCTTTCACAGGGTTTCCAGACAGAAACACCTTCTAACTTTCTCAGCAGTCTCCAGGAATACTTTTAGTCATTTTTTTTCTGGAAAATGTGGCTTTTCAGAAAACTTACTTCTAGAAGAGTTATTTGTCAAGACGAGAGAGGATTCGAATTACTTGTGAGTAACTCAACTAAGGATAAGTCAAGTTATTTAATGTACAGAAAAAATGAATTCTTAATAAGAAAGAGCAGTGTGGAAACGATCATGATGGTATTTGTGGGAGACAGATATGAGGAGGAATTCTAATTTCCAAATGGTAAAGTATTTGTATATTAAATTGTATATTTATGTCATAATGTGGCTTAACACTCCTAATTATACTTGCTACAATATTCTTCATTAAAATCCAATCCCATTTTAAGTGTTGCTCAGTATTAGGGCTGGGATATTGTCTGCTGATGTGCCAATAGTAAAAATGTTGCTAGTTCTTTCTTAAAAACAGTCTTTTCTGAAGAGTATGAACAACTTGAGGTGTTCAAACAAGCATTTAAAAAGTCCAAATAAAATTAATTTCTTAAATTTTGAAACTAATTTAACTCAGGTTAAATAGTGTCTATGGTGGTTTTTGTTTGGTTTTATTTTTTGGTTTTTTTTGCTTTTTTTCTAAGTTAATATGCTCTACGTGTCTATTTATTACAGATTTTTTTTGTTTTTCAAAGTGGTGAGGACCCATGAATTTTTTCTTAATTCTGCTATAAAGTATGTAAAGTCTATGCATATATGGGAACATATATTGTTATGTATATATTCTGTACCACAGACAAATTGCTAGTTTTCTTAATGAACACATTACACTCTCAAAGAGTAATTATGTATTTGTCACTCTCTCCTTCCATTGTCAGTCCCTATTAAGAGTTCCCTACAAGCCCATCGAACATGGTCTTTCTGTGAAATGAAGCATTGCAGTCAGGCAGTTTGAAAACAAGTATTACCACCCCAGCAGATGGAACATCAGTAATTTAGTGCTAATCAGCTCAACTGGTCTTATATAGTTTCTGCCTTTAATGTGCTGTGCCTTCATTTTGTGTTATTTACATCTGACTTGAGTGCAGCTTCAAAGGCTGGCAGGTATCAGTGGCTGACTGGAAATATCTCGCTATGATTAGATCCACATTGTAAAGCAATCCCAAGATTAGGTGGCCAGGAGGATGCAGATTTTGCTACACACCTGTAAAATTACTTTCCTGATGCTACACTGAACTGTGATGAGGTAGATAAAGGGTAGTTTGCTGTTGCAGACCACCAAGCAACCATGCTGCTATCCTGTCAACTTGCAGTGCTGGGAAGACAGATGAAGACAAATGGTATATTGCTGAGCCATCTTTGCCCAGGCAGAGGTGAATGAAATGTCAAAATTAGGGTCTTCGCTGGACCACACCAGCTGCTATCTTTTCCTCGCAGCATCAGTTACTACTACTGTTTGAATTATGATTTATATCACCATCTTCTTGTCAAAGCTGTTAAAATTTGCCTTTCATAAAAGGCTATGCAGCACTTCAGGGAAGGGAAGACTTTGTGTTAGTTTCTTCAATGACTTTTTTTTTTTTTAACTTCAGTTTTGCAAAGTATATTATAACAACTGAAATGTTTGGCTTTAACAGTCAGATATACCTGTTACACTACACTCACCTGTGCATACTGCTGTCATTGTATTAACCAAGAAAATATTGCTTTCTTGAAAGAACAGCACTATTTTAAAATTATTCATTCATAGTTGCAAATTGAAAACCTGTGAGATGAATCAGTATATGTGTGTATGTGTGTATCCACCACAAAATACATATAGCCCTGTGTGTATATCTTTTTTTAAAATCTTCTGGTTTTAAATTTCATACTGGAAAGTAACAACAGAACCTGAAGAGCTTTCAGCTTTCAAGTTCTGTATAAATATAGGCACAATGTTATTACGTGCTGAAATACTTTTCCAACTTGTATTTTTCTATTTTTAACATATTAATAAGGCTATTTGCCTTTGTACATTTATATGAATTCAAATAGTTTGCAGACATATAGAAGAAAAAACTCAACATTTTTACAAATGTGGAAAAGACCTGATATGCCTAATTCAAGCACTTGGATCTATGCTTTTAAATTACAGGTAAATTTCTAAGTCCCAGTACAGTAAATGGAAAGAGAAAGGAGTGTTTGAAGGTCTCCAGGGAGGATTTCTGAGCCTAAACTTAGGTGTCTTCAAAGGTTGAATATGGTCTTTGTGGTGCTTTGATTTAGTGTGTGTATGTGAGTGTGTTTTAACTCTAGTACATGTAAGGTCAATCCACTTTCATTCATACTGACTGTGGTCAAGCAGTTCTCTTGATAAAAGTGAAACTTAACTATAGACTACTCGTTAGTATGAGAAAGGATATCAACAGGGGACCACTCTTTCTGGAGTTTCCCTTCATGACAGTGGGACTAGGTTTTGGCATTTAGCTAGTAATTTTGACTTTCACATATTTTCAGAAAAAAAAGCCCTGAGAGTGTTAAGTTAAATGCGATGATCTTAACAATCACAGCATCCTTTGACTGCTCCCAGGCTATTAGGATTTGCAAAATAGGTCTCCAGTTCTTTTTGAGATAACTAGAAAAAATACACAAAATGAAAGATATGAGAAAAAAATGCTAATAACTGTTTAGATAAGCATTTTGAAAAGAATTCCAGGAAAGGGAAAGTATAACGCTTGCTTATGGACAAATAACAAATTTTTTCTTCCCAGGATGTGAAAAGCAAAGGTTGAAGCCAAATCAAATACTAAAAATGTATGTGTAGAATATCAACCTTGAAATCCATCTGTCTGATATCCCTTCACTTGCTGTGCTAGAGAAAAGATTGCATTATTGGGAAAGAAACAAAACAACAACAACTGAAAAACCCACATAAACTTCCCCTGCCCTTTAGGGACCAATCTGAGTTTTGACTTCTTCAGGAAGCAGTTTGTATTCTGAGAAACTGAGAAATTAAACAAACATCTACTCAATGGAATGTAAATTTGTCAATATGGCATCTGTGCCTCATCTAGGCGAAATATGACTTTGGAAAGAAATTGCCTGCTGTTCAGATATCTTCTGAATTGGGAAGGAATGTTTTCTACAAGGCTGTTTTTAACAGGAAGGGTGCATGTTGTAGACATTTGTCAGATGAAATTCAGAAGTTAATTAAATCAGTTTTCAAGTGTGCATGATAAGAGTGGTAAGGCTCCTATAATAAAAGTAATGTATAGGACAACCCTTTGAGAGGTGACCTTCTCCTTTATTGCACCAATTCCATAGTGGATAGCAGTTGTTTCATCTTTTTTTCTTTTTCAGTAGAATTGCTCTTATTAAATTAGCTACAAAATCAGATGCTCTAATAAAGCCAAGTACAAAGGATGTAGAAGACACTAATCCTGGGTACTACCATACCCTTCATTACATTCTATTTTTTTTTTCCTTGCAGAGGCAAACAAACTGTTTCAGATCGTTAGATGACTGCAATAATTTAGAATTAAATAGAAAAATAAACAGTAATGGAAAATCCTTTCATGTGAGCTACTCAATCAAAGAACTTCTACTTGTTAAAGACAAGACACGCAACAAAAAAAATGTGCCAATGTGCCTTTTCTTTAAATTTTTGTGCTTTAAAAACTTTTTATCTGTGTAATATTTGGATACTAGTGATTCTAAAACAGAAAATAGCACTTGCTATTCACAGAACAGACGTGACAGTGAGAAATTTTCTACCTTGTTATTTTGATATGCATTAGCTGTTGGGAATTTTTGTAGGAGTGCTGAAGAGTAGTAATGTTAGTTTCTCAGTCAAGGAATGTGTACGCTCTGCCTATAGTGTATCCTTCAGGGTCTTTTGAGGTGGGTAATTATGCAGGGAAGCCCTGGAAGGAAAATATTTCTGGATTGTAGCAGGTCGATCACCAGAAAAAAAGTAATTAATTTTGTGTATCACAAATACAGAAAAGAACCCTTATTGATAATTTTATCTTGATACTGTTGCCTTAGGTTTTAAGCCTTATATTTTTCAAATTCTGTATTGCCTGGCGTGTATGCTTTCTCTATAGACATAACAGTGCCGCTTTGGACTTAGTCTTCAAGGACACTTAGGCTGCCCAGACCCAAGCTTTAAAGGTGTGGAGAACTCATGACTCGTTGTCCATTTTGGGTGATGCCCCGAGGAGGGGGCTTTGTCTGCCATAAATGTACCTTTGAAGGCCTTTCGAATACATACCCACCTTTTATTCCCTTACTCCTGACTAGTCTCAGTTTTTGGGCTAGCCTTTTAGGCAACAATACTAAAAGGTTGCACATAGCATAAGTGTTCCCTATCCTGTTATCTTTCTCCCGTCCCTCCTGGCATTTTCTGCACCTGTATTTTTGCTTACATGTGAACACAAACTGGAAAAATTAAAAGCAATCCACTAGTTTGCTAAGGAGAAAATTTAATTAGAAAAATCTCAAATAAAATAAGAATTGCACTAAAGAAGAACACTTACTTTAGCATTATTATTTAAATACTGTATAATTACTTTACCTGTTTTATTATTGACTGTACTTCATCTGCCTTAAAATGTCACAGTGTGCTCAGCAAGTATCAGAGACAAATCCCCATGGAAAGAGGATGCTTTGCAGATGTTTCAAAAATAGTTAATAATGTGACAATGAGAAGGAAATTTAAAAGGCAACAGCTGTAAAACCAAGAGGTAGATGTAGAAATTTTAATAGCACTCCACAGAGAATATAGAGAAAAGGTGGGGAGGTGCACGATAGTAGAAGAAAACCTCTGCTTAGTCCTTTTCTTTGAAGGAGTGAGAAGTCAAATGAAAATGTGGCTATGAGTGTTTTTTTTTCCAATTTTTCTTATTTAATTACATGAGGATACTAATTTTTTAAATTTAAAGATAGCTGCTAACTCAGGCAGAGTTTTCAAAATTACTCAGTGATACCTTAATTGATTTTTATTTGAAATAAAGGATAAAACTCCAATCAAATCTGAAAGAAGATGAGTTAGGTCAAATGTGAATAACTAAAAAATAACTTGCTCATTTTTATAGTATGGTGTAGAACCTGTAAAAATGTTCAAAAAGTACTTAAATTTACTTATAATCCCAATGATTTTCATTTTTGAAGACAGACCATGAAATGTTCAAAAAGTACTTAAATTTATTTATAATCCCAATGATTTTCATTTTTGAAGACAGACCATGAAAAGACTGCATGGTACAGTCACATTTGCTTAAAATAAGCCTTTTTCTAGACTAGATATAAAATCTGAGTTCAAATCAAATGTGTTTACATACAATGGCATAACTCTTAAGTTCTTAAGCCCAGGATATAAATTCTTTTAAGATCAACATTGATCCTCCGTCAGTACTAAGACATTTTGTGTCTGACAGTCTTGCGACCTCACTGTCCTGTAATTGATGGCATACAGTGACCACGATGGTCAGCTTCAATGTCAATGTCTCCTGGTTGTTAAGGTAAGAAAACCCACAAAAAGTAATTAGACAATGTCAAGGGTAAGTGTCCCTGACACACACGTAGTCTGATTCTCCTGCTGTGAAAGATATTGTTGTGGAATCCAATGAGTAGCCTCATTAATGCTGCTAATTATCTCCTGCTGTTTTGAAATGTGCATTAATTTTTTTTAAAGTTTGTTTAGCTAGGAGTGTGCCAAAAGTCACCAGTAACATAACAAGGTCTCTAAGTAGATGCAGAACCCTATGGTAACATGAAGTCACGTTCGGATACCATTATGTTCTTCCATTCCTTATAGTATGAAGTAAAATTCCACTTAAAACCAGCAGTGGGTTGTTTATACTGTTATTTATTCAGGTGTACCAAAACCATGGAATTTAAGTAAAGCAAAATTTTCAGTAATTTTAAACCTGTCTTTGTTTAGGTAAAATGTTTATGGCTCAGATGAAGAAGAGGCAAACAAGCCTAGGAAAAGAAAAAAAAGGTACCAATTTTATGAACCTGATTGTTTAGGACTGATCTCAATTAAACTGAAAAATATTAAGATATGTTCAAAATGTGCTTAAGGATCTATACTTTTGTTCCCAGAAAATCAACAAAAACAAGGAGAGTTTTCTAGTGATCCTCAAATGTTCAATAGCTATTGGTAGTTTTGATAATTGTATTCATTATGTCAGATCATTTTTAGAATGGCAATTTATATATTGATATAAAAACCAGATTTATGGTCATTTGGAATTATCAAAGATATATAACGAGTATAGTCACCAGAGCAATATATTTAGATACTGCAAATATATGGAGATCAAAAACATAAATGCAACATAACAAAGTGAAAAATAGTTTTGCTTTCATTGAATACAGAGACTCCTTGTGAAAGGAACCACCATGGTTTGGCAGAGAAAGACATGGCTTGAAGGATGTTATGCAGAGGTTGGTGCGTTTTGATTTCTTTTTATGGCAGGGAAATGCATTGGTTCTGCTTACAGGGATATTTCTTTGGGTAGTGTTAATTTATATATGAGTGACATAGTGCTTCCAAGATATCCTAGAGATGGAGTTTTGCCTATGTGTTAGGCTGTGTAGTTGAGGAAAGGTACAAGCTGAAAGTCTGGCAGACTTGTCATTTTATCTAGTATAGCACAGTGACTGTCTAACAGAGTATATGCAAGTTTAGTTTTGAGAAATAAGGGGCCTTGCCCAAGATCAGTGTAGTCTATGTTTAAGATATAGATTATGTAGATACACGGGCAGGACATGAATTACATTGTATCTTACCAATCAGCATTAGTCTAGTTGCCATATTTCAATTTATGTCCAGAATTTGTAATAGGAATTCTGTTATTTCTTATGTTGTTTTCTAAATTGAGCAGGCAAAGAAATGTTTCAAATAGCTTTGTCTATGTGTAAAATGAATGAGCACTTATCTTTCTCCCTTGCTGCTGAATCTCTCTTTCCAGTTGAACTCCAAAAGACACTGTTATGTCAACAAAGCTCTACCATGAAGACCAAGGCCTTAAGAAGAAGAGCAAAGTTTTTACATTGACCCATCATCTGTTCATTGTATAGACCAGCAAGTATATATCTGGATCAATGCATTATGTGTATTTCAAACGTCCTACCAGATCTACACTTCATGATGCATGGGGAATCTTGAAATAAAATGACGGAATTTTCATAAAATATTCTCACAGCCTCCCCTCCAATAGTTTCCGATTAAAGAAGTTTTTGCACCAGAGGAAAAAAAAAAAGAACAAAATCTGCTGGTACCACAAAGAGACAGAAGGAGTCAGCAAGAGCTAGGAATATTCTGAAGCAGAATATTAAGTCTGAAGCAGACTTGAAGTTCATTCACTTTGATAGTGAACAAAGTGTACTGGTTATATTCTGTATGTGAAGGAGAAAGTCTAAATCAGCCAAAGAACTTGAGTGGTGCACATATTAGTAGTACCAGCTGTTTTTCTGTATTTAAATACTGTAGCTGTAATGGTCATTAGACATACTTCATAACCTAACGTATGCTTTTGAACAATTAACATCAAGAACACCTATTTCCAAATTCCTTATATTGATAATGCAATTATTGTTTTGTAAAATTTGATCTGGAAAAACGTCATTTAATAACAGTTTGCATTTGATAATAGTTTGACAGGATCAAAATGAAATGATATCTTTACTCTGTACAGTGTATTGTAATGCTTTAGAAAATCAGTGGAATTTTATAGATGTATATTTTAAACATGATGCAAATTTATTTTCAATTTTCTTTAGGCTATATTGGAATGTAAGATACAGTAGAATTGAGGTTTTCTTAGATGTGGGCCTACTTCAAAGAGCATTATTTGCACTGCAGTTTTAAACAAAAATTAAATCTGACAATTGCCTGAAACATTCAGAGACATTCTGGCAAGAGGTACAGAATTTCAAAAAAAATCTGACTTTCTGCCAAAGCCAAAATAGAAATGAGTGAGTCTATTCTGAATGACAAAATTGACATGAAAAATTGAATCAACTGGTTAGGACAAGATACTTATTAACCTTGCCCTTCTTTAGTTAATTTTTTTTATATCACCTGTATGAAGTATGCATGACCAAGAGAAAAGTAATCTCACTTTCCAATTTGTTTTTCCCACTGATTCAATTAGAAAGGGTGATAAAATATCTTCATCTTATCATTATGAGTATGAAACATAAGTAGGCTTATAGTGTTCTTTGGTGTCTTTTAATGATATATCCTATAGACCTACAAACTATTACCTTTGTTGAGAATTATAATAAAATAGTTTGACAAAATAATTTCTTCCAAGTCAAAGCTGTTAATTAGACTAGTGAAATTTACTATGAACTGCGTTCAGTGGACTTTATAGCACTGCACCTTACAGTTTACTCACATCAAATACTCAACTTCTACAAAGTACTGGTGAATGTTCACTTTCAATTGTGACATTTTTTCCTTTTTTTTTCTTATTTTTCTAATTCTTTTGGAATAGAAGATTTAAAAGTACTTATCTGACACAACTTTTGTTCTTTGTTAAATAACTTATGAGGAAGTGTACTTAAGATATAACTTTAGATACTCTGAGGCACAATGTTTTACAATCTCATTGTCAAAAACTTTTCTTAGACTTCAGCTGTTGAGGGGGCTTGTTATTTAAGTCTTGCTTCTACTTGATTGAAATAAAAGAAGTAGCTAAGACTTTCTGATGTGATCCTTTTTTAATAGTTTATATTTCTATTATTCTTCATGATCTTAATATTTAAAATTATTTTTACTCTTTCTCTGTTTTTTTATCCTTTTCTTCCTGATTCCTATCGTTTTTTTTCTAGAACTTTATCCTGCAAGAAATAGTCAGTCAGAACTAAAATTCTCTGAATTTAAATTGCTGTGGAAATATGATCCTAAGTCATTATTTTCACATTCGTGCTGGCATCAGTAGTCAAGCCAGGTGTTGTGGTTATAAGGATTCACAAGGAGGTGACATTAATTGTGTTTTCCTTTACTATGTAACTAAAGAAAATGCCAACTAATATTACTATGTGGATGGTTATCATTGATTTCTGCTATCATTAGTGTTGATTTTATGGTTATTTGTGTTCCAAATCTTGAAATTATACATTTAGGAATCCGATGTAACTGACTTCTCAAAGTTTTATTTTTCAGCTTTCATCCTCTCTCCCTGTATTATATCTCATGTTGGGTTTACATAAAGAGGGAACCTTTTAAGTCCATTGTCTTCCATTATCATTGTTTCAATATTTTCCAGAAAAACTGCTAACAACTTAAGTGAGACCTCTGCTCTAGTGAGAAAGTTTGATGCTAGAATATGCCAAATAACCAGACAGACGTATCATTATGTTGTTGAACTCTACATAAGCTGTTTTCTTACCCAGTTTTTCACTGGTATGCTACTTGTACATTTTTATGTGCAATTTAAATGGTGTGTGTTCTCAAATATGGCAATATGTTTAATTTAAAGGATCTTGGTATGCATTTTGAATATATAATAATATATATATGCAATCATCTCTGTATGGAATTGTATGGAGTAGGGCATTGTTGCCCTGAGTTTTGCAGTTCTTCGATGTTTTAATTTTTCTGTAACAGTTTCTCATGGACTTTCTGTAAACATAGCCATGTTTTTCTAACTGTGTTCTATTGTTTGCATTCCTTTCTCCTGGGCAGAGATGTTTGATGGATCTTTCCTTCGACCAGCGTGATTGAGGGGTGGCAATTTCTCCCTCCAAACCACGGTGGTTTCTAAGAAGATATATAAATAAAGTCTGGGGTCTCTCAGCCCCTTTTCTTGGTTTCTCTCTCTGACAGGTGTTTGCATGCTTCTTTCATGTCCAAGTGTGACAGGGTGTTGCAGTGCCTCTGGGCGTGGCTTATGGCTGGGCCCAGCCCCGCCAGGCCGGGGCCACGGGGGCTGGTCCTTTCCTCCACCCGCACGATGCAGTTGGGATGGCACAGCCCCAGGTCGTCAGGGGGGCTCCCCGGCTGCAGCGGTGGGGGCTGTCCCCATCCAAAAGGACAGCTCGTTGGTTCCTGTGCCGGGTGAGGACAGTCGGCTCACTGGCTGGCACCCCTGTCAATCATCGTAATTCTCTGCAGTGATTGGCTCTCCCGACTGCCCTTCCCTCGCCTCCATCCTATAACACGCCCTGACCTCTATTTTGACTTGTCTTTACCGCTCTCCATGATCCAGTAATAAAATCCTGCTGGCAATAAGCGGAAAAGAACCTTTTCTCGTCTCTTTGCTTCCCTGCTTTAATTAAATGGCTGTGCGAGAACTGAGCCTAGACTCTGTGGGAGTTCTGATGCCCGGCTCGCCTCTTGTTCGGAGACTGGGTGAAGCCAAAGTCACTTCTTTCAGGACACGAGACTGACGCAAAAGGCTCGGAGTTACTCACAGTTTCTACCCGCGGTAACAGGGCATTTAAATTCTGGTCCTACTTTCAGCTAAATTTCACTCAAACTGCTTTCTAGATCTGATTTTTTTTCTTGTATTTATGGACCAGCTTAAATAGTCTACTCAGAATTTTCCTTGGAGTATTTATCTGTTAAACAAAACCAAATTCTTCTTCGACACAGATGTGTCTTATACATACTAAGAAGTATGATTAATTTGTTTGTTAAGGTGAATGAGAAGAAAACAGCAGAAAGAATATTTGGAAGAGGTGAAGAACCATCATTAGCCGTTGAGGAATCCCTAGAATAGTTAGGAAAGGCTGAGTTAGTTATTCTTTCTACAGCACTGCTCACTGTGTACATTCTTGCCAATAACTTTCTTAGATTGTCAAAAACCCCCGTTGTTTTCTGATGCTACATATTTTCTATTACAACAGTTTTATCTCTCAATATTCTGAATCAGAGTAGGGTAAAAAATGTCATTGTGAATTAAAAATTATCACCAGAAATATCTTTTCTACACCCTTTTTGAGCATTCCTCTGTGACTCTATCAGTTTTCTAGTCATCATGTTAGCTTGTCTCAGTTCCTTAAACATTGCTTTGTAAATTATCTGTTTGAAAGCCAAATGTTAAGACAATTCTAAAAGGATTGAGCTGTTTCTATAAAACTAGAGCATGCAGCTTTGGAGCACATAACAGTATTTTCAGCTGTGTTAAACCACTCAAGGTGTGGCTGAATAGAGTAAAATTATTATGTGTTCCACAATGGTTCCTACTAGCGATTCAGGAGAAATCTTTTCTAGGAGCTGTGTGCTACAGAAAAGCTGTAAATATAGATTACTATAGATGGAAGAGTGATAAGTAGCCTAGCAATTGGATAGCATCATGAATCAAAATGCATCTGTCACAGATTTTCTGGGTGAACTTTCTGGGCAGATCCAAAGCTGGCACTAATCACAGATTATTAATTATTTTTAAGGTATTAAAAAGCAATGAGAGGAATTTGGGAAGCCATATATGAGGAAGGCAGAAGAATAAAATAAATTATTTTATATCTGTCTTGTCAGTCAACAACCTGTAAGTCTTGTCAATCAACATGTCCTATAAGTCTCAAGGACAGAAAGATATCAAATGGTATAATAAAACTCAATTGCAATTGAAATTGAAGATGCAATGAAAAATTAAATTCGAGAACTTTAAATGGACTCTGTACTTTAGAACATCGTGTGGTGCCTGAAGATTAATAATGAATATTTCACATGTTCACATCATAAAGTTTCTCTAAAAATCAAAAGTCTCAAGACTGAGTAGGGACTGGAATTGGCTGCTGTTGTATGTGCAGAGAAAACAACAAAGGACTTGCTGCACATACATTTATACAAGGGAATGTGCATTGATGTCTTGTAAGGACATTCAAGTTATAATGTAATTCCTATATAAAGAGTTTTAATTTTTTTTTTTATGCTAATAGATTCCTTTTTGAATAAAGACAAAAAACTGTGCGATGATAGAAAGAAGGCCAGGGGAACAAAATTAAAGAATGGGACAATGCAGAATAAGAGATTTTGACAGTCAAAATTTTCTGGGATTAGCTGAATTAGTTATACATATCTAAGTGTGATGATATTTTCTGTTCATAATTAGTAATGGTTTTATAGTGACGATGCAATAAATATCCAGAGTATATTCGTTGTCTTTGTAGAACTATCTGAAGTCATGATAAAACTGGACAATAGTAGAACAATTCTATGGGAATCCTAGGGATTTCTATGTGACATGATTTTTGACCGATAACTTTGATCCAGTCCTTTCCAAATGTAGCAGGCAGTCTCTTTTCAAGTCTTTTTCTCTGACAGTGGAATAGTTGAAGCACTTCTGATAACAAAACTTATCACAAGCCTCTGAAAATGTATTACTATTCTAAAAAAGATCAGTGCAAAGATTAGGTGTACAAAACTGCTAAACATTTCAGTCACATAGACCATTATTTTTAGTAGTACACAATATGGTTACACTGTGCCTATTAGAAAAGAAAAAAAAAGTCTAAATTATCTAAAGGAAAGTTGTTCAAGTATTAAGAGCTTCACATTCTTACATGACTTTGGAAAAATCATGTGCTTAAATAAACACCCTGATATGCTAGCTAGGTGTAATGGAATGTGCAGCTGTTGAGTGCTCAGCAAATTATGAAATTGCAGGACTTAGCAGCCTCTCTGCATGAACAAGGTAGTTTGGATAAAAGTGAAAATTTAAA
Source organism: Climacteris rufus (assembly GCA_013398175.1). Classification (NCBI taxonomy): domain Eukaryota; kingdom Metazoa; phylum Chordata; class Aves; order Passeriformes; family Climacteridae; genus Climacteris; species Climacteris rufus. The sequence continues at coordinate 425,500 of VZRZ01005079.1, read as the reverse complement.
ACTCAATATCTTTGGTTAATTCAGTAAGAAAGGACATCCTGACACCTGGTACTTAGTATGATAGTAATATTCTAGCTTTATATCTAGTTATTAACAAAATCTTCATGAAGATTTTAAGAAGTTTTATAAATCATAAGTTAAGCTGTATTTTTCTGCTGTTTCTGGTCTGTTTCAGTAAAGTCCATACGTTTCTCATTAAGGTACTGGGTTTCTTCATTTTTGGGTGATAAAACTGGGAACATAATTCACTTTGAAATTCTTGAAACATATTCATAGTTGATAGGGAAGCCTGTTTCTGAGTCCTAGTATAGAAAACATGTTTGAACCTGAAGCTATGATTCATATTCTCTTCTGTTGATCACCTCCAGCCACTAAATATTGCTGGTAAAGATAATGCATTAATTAAAAAGCTCTCTTAATATGTTAATCATGATTGAAATCGACAGTTTATCATCCTTCAAGGAAATACTGAATGAAAATATAGTATAATACTGGAATATAGAGTTTGCAGACTACTAGTGCACCAGGATCGCTACAAATGCAGATTTCAATCCCTTGGATAATCAAACATCAAACACCAACCTCTCTCATAAAGAACTTATTTTTCAAGTACTGTAAATAAGTACTTAAGCAAGTAACTATTCCCAATTTCTAATTAGTTAGGCATTTTGGCAGAGGTAGTTCAGACAACATAGCTATTTAGATGTCATTTCTCCTTAGTGCATTTTGCAGCTCAGGGGCACTTTTGCTGTGGTCAGCATGCTGGGCTACATGCAATCTGGATAATCTGCTCTTTGAAGCCAGCTAAACTCAAACAACGTTGGGCCTTCATGTTCATTAGTTAGATCTTGTAACCATGGTTTACAGCCGTGAGACATTATTAAAATTTTGTTCACAAAAACTACAGTTTGCTACTAATCAGAGGGTATGTTACTCATTAGTTTAAAATGTGTCCTCCAAAGCTATTACTAGTGCATGTAAATTTGGTTTATCCGAATGTTTGTTGGATCCAATGCTTGCAACAGGTTAACTCTTTTGGTTTAATTATGTTGGTCAGATGTTCAGGAAGCTTCTAGACAGAAGTAAAGACACTAATACCTTACTGTTTAAGCTAGTGATATTTAAGAACAGTTCTTTCAAATATGTACGGCTATAGTGGCCTTTTCCATTTCAAACAGAGTTGTTTGCTGCACGTAATATGATGGAATCTAAATTTGACTTACTTTCTGATTTGCTTTATTGCATTTAGTGCTGAGCAGTGTCTCAGTTCTAAGGTCATCAGGCTAGATCTGAGTAGGTATGTGAAAAAAGTCCTATATGTGTGTGAGAGGATGGTTTTTTATTATTTTTTTTCAAATACTGTGATATGCCACTGAGAAGAATAAACAGAAAAAGGGGGGAAAATGATAGATGGAAAAACAGAAAATCAAAAAGACTGAGCATGTGTTAAAGGATAGGTATGTGCAGGAAAGTTGGGATTGATTCATCATCCAAAGGATCAAAATCAAACTTAGATCTTTCAGTTTCTTCCAGATTGTATACCTAGGGAGGACTTTTTGTCTTTTCTGCTGTTTTCTTTGTAAGTAGCACTTCCCACTGATGTCTTAACTGCCACTTGCCTCTCGTCCACAGAGCCCTCCATCCTTGCTGTTTGATGAGTGTACTTTCTTCTTGTCTTGCAATCATAGTGAAATTGTAGGTTTCATATAGTCCGTATTTTTCTTTTTTGCTGCAAAGTCCTTCAAAATTACTGTTGCTTTATTTCTGAACTGTTGGAAATTATGGAAGTGATTATATGTTCTAGTTTTAATTTAATATGGAAAGTGTTACTTTCATTTTGACACAGACATGTCCAATGTCTAGCATACTCTATATACTTCCAATATTATATGTGACTATGTGTGGTTTTGTATCAGTCTTATTTACTCATTTATGAATAATTAGGTTGGCTAATATTTTTAGTCACTGTATAATTTTTATTTAAGTTGAACAAATAATTACCTTATTTTTTTTAAGGTGAACTTTTAACAAAAGTTCAAAATATTTCTCTGTAAAACTAAAATTCTGCCTAAAAAGAAGGGGTCTAAAATTAATCAGACAAGAATATTTGGGTGTCCTTTTTCCTTATTCTTCTGTACAATTAAGTTCTGGCACCAAAGTACAAATACTAGATAAAATTAAAAATCAGGAAATTTATGTACTGGGGAGCTGTTGCATAGTCTGTATTTGTCCAATGGAGACAATGTATTGTAAAGCACTGTATCTCTCACTGCACATATTCTTCTTCATTTGAACAATTGACTCAAGATGTCTGTTTGTTTTCTTGTTTGGTTGGGGTTTTTTTTGTCCAACAGATTAAATTCTTATTCTTTGATCATTTCTAAATATGGCAAGATTCTTCACTCTAGATTAAATGTAATGTTATTGTTTTTGTCTTATCTCATGCATGAATGTATGTACTTGTGTTTTTTTCTTTTTTTGTGTGTGTTTTCTTATCCTTTTTTTTTTACTCTAACTCATTAATTGATAGGAAGAAGTATTTTAATCATATTGAAAGAAGAGAAGTTAATTACTGTTCTGAAGTACAATTCTATAAGTCATTGTCTCTGGGGAGCAATTTAAATTTTAACTGCAGCAAAATGTAAAATCCTCTTACTGACTTTCTACTCTCTGGACTTCTGTGTGATCAAATAAAAGTAGCAGCAGACCATTCCAGGTAGCAATAAAATTTAAATGCTCAAAATTTAGGAAATAAGTTCAAGGACTAAAGACCAGTAAGTACTATAAAGATGAAGAAGTTAACTGTTTTAAAGGTAGTATTGCAGTAAGAAAAGTAGCTTGTAAAACTTCTAATGAAGAAAGTCAGCATGGATTAGGATGAAGACAGGAATGGTGTAATATGATGGGACTCATCAAACATCTCAAGAAAGAGGAAAAGTAGTGGCTTTAGTGTCTTCTCTGGTGTTGTCAGTTCTCACTATTTTAAATATGTCTCTTGAGTTTGAAAGATTTAAGAATTCAGTTCCACTTAAGAGTCCTCACAAAGTCCAAAGGCTCAAGTAAAAATAACACACAAACATAACCAGAAGGTTGATGTCTCAACATCTAATAAGATAGTAGAAATAAGTTAGTCGTTAGAGTTTCAAAAATGGTTGTACTTTAAAAATATCATGAAATGTTGATCTTTTGCTTTTGTAAGCACTTTTGTACTTACATGGGCCGTAAAGAAAATATAATCCATTTTGTGACATATCTTGTCATATTTTCTCTGAAACCCAGGTCTCAGCCATGAATATGCTTGCTTAATTACAAGTTCAAGGAAATTTTCACACACCAAACTAGTATTTAAATGCTCAGCAACGTGATTGCAGCACACCAGTTCTTTGTGATGCAGACTTGAAAAAGATGCTATAAGTTTTAAAAGGAAGCTGGAGAAAAAAAAATAGCCAACAAAACCAAACCCCTCCTGATTTTTATATTCATGCAATCAGGATAATTGATATATTATCGGTATTTTTTAACAGATCCTTTGGTCCTTATTATAAGAAATTAAGCTAAACTCAAATGGACCATCAATACCTTTATTTAATATTTTTCTAAATCTGTAAAATAAACTGCATGTGGGGAATCAGTGAGAAGGAGTCTAAGGTCAGGGAGGAAGGAGAGGGGTTTGTAGACCAGTCAAGAGGAAAACCCTACACTCTTCAGTTTCTAATTTATGCTGAAAATCTTCTCAGTTTCTCATTGTCTTTTCCTGATGTCCATTTCCAGCTGTAGTTACTACACCTTGAAAAAACTTTTCTCTGTGTCTTAAAATGATTTGTAGGACTTTGGGACAATATAAGCATACAATAAATTTCTTAAAAGAAAAGAAATGCATGTAGACATACTTTGGAGAAAAAATTAAAATAATTTTTTTACAGAATATGCCATTGGAAGTAGGCATTGAAAATGAAAATACAAAATCTTTTTGCTTTCCAATACTCCAATTTTCAGTTTAAAACAGAGTATTTTTATTTGTTTTGTTAAATAGTTTAAACTTGAGTTAAAGGGGTTCATGAAACTTCCACAGTATGTCTCTGCATTTTCATAGAGATGACAATAATATCAAACTACAGGTAACGATATGCACGATGAAAAAGTATTTTTAACACATTTCTGTGTTACCTAAATGTTCAAATTTAGTTTCTGCTATATTTTGTTAAGTTTAGCTGGACTTACAGATCCTCAGGGATTTATTTTGTCCAAAGGACCTTATTTTTCTTTCTCTGCATATCTACAATTGTTATTATGATGCAGTCTGATGAATTTTCATAGACTAGCACTGGCTTGGTTGAGTGTGTTGGAGGCAAAGTGACAAGATATTTTTCCTTTGTACCTGATCAATTGAAGCAATAACCTGTAATTATGTTCCTCAATGAAAAGCAAAAAAACAAGCTTCAGTGACTGCCCTAGGTAACGATGGCTGCATAGTTTTTGGTTTTTTACAGCCTCATAGAAAAACAATCACACTGTGAGTATTCCTCTAAAGACACAATTAACTCCACAATTTCTAATTTTTTTCCCAATTTTCATTATGTTGATTTATATAAGTGTGTGGGTCCAAGTATTCAGGGAGATGACAAAGTTCCCCCTCTCAGCTAGGATTTTCCAGTCCCTGCTGGACCAGGAATGCCCTTTTGAAAGATACTAATTGACATCTATTGTTCAGTTGCCATCCGGGCTCATTTCTCAAAACCACAAGATGTTTAGTTTTGAAGGCTTTATTTAATCAAGTAATCAATACCTGATTTTATACAAGGACGTCAGGCTTCGCTGAATTATGTCCAGCTGATTAAAAGATGTTTTGTTCCTCCAGTTTTTTTACATAACTACTTTGTCAAACATGTAGAGTGGATAGTGATGCACAGAGTATCCCACACAAAGATGGATCTTATCAGTTGATATAACACTTCTGTTTTGTGTGAGAGCAGAGACTATTTTCTTCTTATGGAGGCTCCTACCAGGAGATGACAAAACTCAGCCTACTCAGTGTGAAGATCCCAGAAGAATTCTGTGGGTGAGTGATGATTTGGGGTTCACTTAGCCTCCTCTGACCACGATGGTATTTAGGCCTCAGATTGCAAGGTGAACAAAAAATATTGTTTTAGAGTGGAATTGAAGCACTCAGCAGCCCTTTGTAAAGCTGTCATTGTCTTGTTTACTCTCAGAGCACTGGCTACACAGACCCAAACGCTGAGAAGAAAAATGCTGACCTTTTCTTGCAGCACAACATCAAAATGCCCAACAACGTGAACAATTCAGATGTTCATCCTTTATTTTTAAAAAAGCTTTAATATATATATTGTATGTAATTTCACAAGTGAAGTTTTCCAAGTGCCACCAAGTTCAGTTGTGTGGACCTACAGAGAGACTGTGGTTTCTGGAGTGCCAGATTTGACTCTGTGCACTGTGCTGTTTGCACTACAGGTATAATTAGCAGGATGAGCAGACTGCTGTCCCTTCCAAGCCTGGCCATGAGCAGAATCTGGGGCCAAGGGTCTGCCTGGGGGCATCACCAGAACTCGCTGAGCAGCTTGGGAGGGTCTGGCTGTGGGAGAGATTTTAGACTGATACGGTTTAGTTGTTCTCTTCTTCCAATCCAACTCTTTTCCAGGCACTACCTCTGAATCCTTGACAAGGTCATGCTGCTCTGGTATGTGTAGATTTTTGCAAAATAAAAGTCTTGTTTCCTCTTTTTTAGAATGAGAAATACCTGTGAACAACACACTGAAGTGTTATGTTAGAAGCAGCAAATGACCTGACTGACACAAAGGAATATATAACCTATAAGTTGACTTGTTCCTAAAGGTTGCATAGGGTCTGCATTACAAATGATTGCTTATATTCTCCCTTACAATGTTAAAAGGCAAGGAAATATTCCCTTATTACCAATGTCATGTTTTTATGGATGATTTTTTTTTAACACAGGCATTTTACTTGTGTGAATTCTAATATACAATATATATATTCAAATATTAGGAGTACAGAGTGGGGAATATTTGTTAGCCCAGAGGAAAAATATAATGCAATGGAGCACTGACAAAACTTCTCACTTATTTTCTGTATTTCATACTTCAGTATTTTGCATCAACTATTTTATTCCCAATTGTGATTTCATATGATTTGTAAATACTGAAAATGTGATCCTGTGAATTTTTTTTAATAAAAATTTTTAGTGTGAGAGTTAGGGCTTGATCCATTGCCCTGGTAGTTAATGAGTTAAAGAGAACGCTTGTAGATGTAAGTGAGCATTACATTACAGGCCAAGTAATCCCCACTGATTTGTCAGACTGTCACAGTGCAGGGAAGAGACCCATATACCTTTAGGGGCTCCTCAGTGATGCAGTGAGAACAGAAAGCACATGAAGCAGTGGTTAGGAAAAGGTTTTATTTCTAAATAGCCTTGAAAAAAAAAATATGTGGAAAGAAAATTAAAAACATTGCCATCAACTTTTTGCCCAGAATATATCAGCTTTACTATGAATTAGAAGTATTTAATAGTAAATTCTCAGAAATATTGTAGAGCAGAAAGCATTCAAAAATTCGGGTAAAAGTAAGATTGTATTTAAAGTATTTCAATTAAATGCCTGATTTTAATTTTAAAAAGAAATATTTTAGACCAACATTAACTGAAATATGCTTAACTAATACATTTAGTTTTTGAGTGAAAATTTTCAGGAGACAATGAGACTATGCCTAAACATTCCAAATTTTCCTGATTTTTTTTTTAAATAATTAATATATTTCGAATAAGTTTAAATATATTTCCTGATAAATTACAAAGAAAAAAAGTTAAATTACTCATTGTTGCTGTATATATCTAGCAGCTCTTCAGCTGTTCACTAAATAAACACACTTGCTGCACTTGCTGCATTTGCTGTTACCTTATGGTATATATTACTTTATGGTTATGTGTATAATAAGATAAATTATGAACATCACAAGAATATGCTTATTGCTATATTTTATTATGACTCACATACATAATTACTTAAATAAGCAAGTGATTTCTGAGATGTGATTTTTAAAACTCTTATTAGTTCAATTAAATTTATAGGCTGATAACCAAAATAAATTAACACAGAGATTCAGAGTGTTTTGATGGGAAGGGGGAGAACGAACCCACAACACCGAACCTCCAGATCTAGATTTTTGTAATTAATATCATTTGGAGCCAAATGTTATATGTGATTTCCTCTGTGCAATTCCAAGCACATTAGCAGCATTCGTGATATAAAAAAGAAAAGCTTAATAAATGTTTATTACACAGAGTAGGCACAAGTGGGTAAAACTACAGACTGATTAATAATTAAGTTGGTTTGCTAAATATGTGTTCTTAATTTAGTCAAGTGGGTTTCACTTTTAAAACATTTGCTATGAGAAAAAGAAGATTGAAGTTCAACATAAGTGGGACAGTAAGTCTGCAAGCAGTGAATGGCTGCTTGCAAGCTGAATTGTGCCATGGATAACAGCTTCTGCAATCAGTGCATTTCTGAAGTTTCTGGAAACATGCATTGTTACTAAATTATTACTAAGATGTTTTTTAATGAACTGTAGGTTATATGAAATCAATGGGTATTTAGCTGTGTGATAAACATTACCTGGAGAGTTTCTTTCCTTTAAAAGCACAGTGAATATACACAGATCTGATTACCCACTTACCAGGTTGTTCGAGTGGACTGGAGAGACATGGAAAAGAAGGGACCAAGGAAATTAATACAGACAGGCTTTGAAATCAAAAGAGATTCAGAGAAGGGTAAAAGAAAGCAGTAATTAATTTTCTTTCCATATTAGGAGACAGTGGCTACTTCATAAATTTAGAAGGATATAGTTAAAACAAGCAAGGGCATATTTTCACACTGTGTAAACCAGATTGCTGAGAGGACAATGTAGAGTCTTGGTGAATAATCTAAGAGAGGACAGATTGAGCACCATTTGTTAAATACAGTACTGAATATGAGAATCTGGAGAGAAAACCATGAGAGAAGGAAAACTCCAATGAGATGGTTCAGCTAGACACGTCACAATCTTTTCCTTGAGTCATGCATCCCTTCATGGTCATTGTGGGGACCTACAGTTTTCATGAAGAGACCAGAGCTGTAGGCAAACACTGGTAACAGCAAATCCTGAGATCTAAATGAATGCCAAATGCTATCACTTTGGATAAATCTGGGTGTTACTTGGCATCCCATAAAACTATGGGCCTCTGAGCATGAAAAAAATACTAGTGTCTATGCAAGTAATTTAATTGCACATGGAAAGAGCAAATGACTGGGATTACAAAATATCTCAGAAATTTTTACTTTACTCTTACAATTGCAATGAATGTTGTCTATTAAGGTTGAAAAAAATTCAGTCTTTAAATGATCTAATCACACAAAAGCTTTCTAACATCTTTCTGTGTTTTAATAGATTAGCAGAAGTAATCACCACTATGTTATAAAAGCAGAACTCCAGATTTACTGTGGTGTCTTCCCTGTTGGTAGGCAGTGTGTGCCAGGCACTATTCCAGTGCTCAGAGTATATGTGTAATTTCAATTGATTATTCCTTGGCAACTGCACTATGATGCTCATGTGGGGTGTTGCTGATGAGAACCATAACATATGTTTCATGGAAGAACAGGTTGTGTTCTGACACTTAACCAGAGAGATGCAAGTGAGCATGTTTTATACTACGATTATAGAACACGAGACTTTGATTTGTTTTAGTACTGGACCTTTAACCAAAAGAGTGAAATATTAATAGTTTCATAAAATACATTCTGAGAAGCCATACAGTTGATAACACAGACTTTGGGTTTTAAGTGCTGCTTATTTTACCCATTTTTAAAAATAGTATTTTTTTCTTTCCACTTTAACTCCCTCAGCATTTCCATATTTTTTAAGCTGCAATGTCAGAACAAGATCTTTAGAGGCATTCTTGGTATGAAAATGAAGCAGGAAAAAATATATTCAGAAAGTTGCTTGCTTACTTCTGTCTCTTTCTTTTCTTATGTTTCTAACAAGGAAAAGGAAAAGAAGTGGTCCAAGTTTATCACAGTTGAGAAGGTCTCACTGGGTTCATTCTTTATTCTTTTTCTTTTTCAAATTAGACAATTTTTAAAATTTATATATTTTTCCCATGGAGGAATGACAGCAGAAGTGGAAAGAACAGCTCATAGCAGTACTTGAAGAGTGAAAGAACAAAGGAGTTAGTGAGACATTCACGATTTATGATTTTTTCAGCCAGGATTTCTGAAAAAGTCAGATATTATTTGAACATCAAATTTAATGGCTTCGGGAGCTTGGCTTTTTAGGTGCAGAGTCTCTGTGAAAAACATGGTCTTCGGAGGCATACTGGAGCTGCTAAACTATAAGTGTTTGTGAATGCATGGACTGCTACTTTGGTGCCCATGAAGAAGCTAAGCTGTCTTGACAGTCCTGTCCCTGGTGTGCAAAAGCACGCGGTGTGGCTGATGGTGGTGTCAGGAACTATATGGGGAAGGGAGAGTGAAAGAAACAATTTCATGAGGCTTGCAAAATCTATTGTTATAATCAAAAGTTTTGTTTATAGTATTAATCAGTGACTCCTTATAAGTCTTGAGTTTTGTTTAGAATAAAAAAGCCAAAGAATCTTTTCTACAGAAAGCAAATGGCCTGTTCTTCTTGATTAGCAATAATGAAAAATACTGTTAATATCCAGATACCCAGGGGCTGAGTTTGTTCAGATTTTTGGAGGCAGGAAAAGACCTCTAAAATCGTGGTATAATGTTGTCAAAACAAGAGAAAGCTAAACAAAGAAAGAGCCCTTGAATCCACAAAAGTCTTTGGAAGGAGCGCAGAAACTGCTGACATTTATTCCAGACTCTCAACACTTCAGCATTGTGAGCCTTGTCCTACAGTTTGTGGGTGGGGCTCTCCTGTCACACCAGTATGGCAAGAAGGACAAAAGAAAAGTGCTTTTTTAAATTACCTTACATAATTTTAAATAGTATAGATAAATTAGGAAATGTTAGTGCCTTAGGAAAAACAGGTTCATAAAACAGATTTTGGCTTGAAAAAATATTGTGCTGTAATACATCTTGGTGGCAGAGCCGAAGCATGACATTCTGCTATGGAAGAGTGCCCAACATGGATCTAGCAAAGAATTTCTTCCTTTACAACCTGCATTTATGTTTTAAAGCAGTGCTTTCAGTTCTTTGTAGAAATTGCTGCAGACTAAGGAAGATATTTTTTCAGGAAGTTAAATGATTCTCCTTTCAACCTGACAATCATTCCCTTAGAACATCTGTTTGCTTTTATTGTACTTCTGACATTTTTGGCTGCCATTTTCTTGGTTTTCTGTAATTTAAATGCAGAAATAAGTTAGCAAGTGAAAAACTAGTTATAACAATTCATATTAATTCAAAACATATAATATTGTCTCTGGGGTTTTTTATTACTTTCTACCAAGTGATTAGATTTCAAAGATTTTGTCCAACCACATACATATAAACTCTTCTATAGTTTCTAGGAAAACTCTATTGCAAAATTAAAGGATTGAGAAATGAAATTTACTTCTCCTTTGGATGAGTAGTATCACATTAAAAGGTGTTGCCATAGTAGCTTAAGAGGTTAATATTTGAATGGAATAGTGACATCTTTTATTAGTCTAATTTTTATACTTGAAACATTAGAAAAGCTTTCAGGTTAATAAAAATCTTCCTATGTGGCTGAATGTACATTGATTCTAGTATATTACTTAATGCAATGAAAAAGACCAGTCTCTCCGGACAGATCCTGTCTACTAGTCTATTAAGGTACCTTAGTTATTTTCCTTTACATGCTGTTTCTCACCAAAGGAAACTGAGCTACTATGTGGCTGTTATGGATTAATACACGTTTAACAGCTAGAAAAAGAGGGTAGGAGTACATGATAATTTTTAAGTTGTAAGGAAGTTACCAATTTTGACAGGTGAACTATGTTACTTGTCATATTCCTCAGTGAAATGAAAACAAGTGAAAACTAAATTGACAAGGGTATTAAACTCTACAATATTATTTGAGATAATCAAATATGAACCTGACTCTGGAGACTTTCAGACGAGTCTTGCCAGAGTGACTGAGTGATTAAAACGAGAGGTGAAATTAAATGACAGTAAATGCAAAATGTACATGAAGAAAAAAATCACATATTCAAAGACTGTGTTTCAGGAAAACTATTTTTACTCACTGTAATCTCTGAAAATATCATGTCAGCATTCAACAATGATTAAATATATGCACCAGGATACCTTCAGGAAAGCAACAGTGAAAAAATAGAAAAAACACTTGTGTGTATTGAAATCCAGATCAGGAAATCCCAGAACCTCTAAATGCTGGAAGCTAACAAAAAGTACCTCAAATTTCTGTCTAAATTTTGGTTTTTTCTTTGTTTTTCTGAGCATCCTCTTTCCAGTATTTTTGGCTAAAGAAATATTTGGCCTGTCTCATTATAGAAGTCTGTACATTATTTAAAGTAACTTATTATTTTAAAAAGAGTTTATTTAAAACAGATTTGGACCAGATTCTCACATGATAACAGACATGGTTCCTCTCAAACCTGAAGAAGCAAGGTGATTTACACCAGTTGAAAATTTCACTCATCATCCAGCTCTTTATCTTGGAGATTACTTCCAGAAATTTGCCAGCTATTGTACCTGTATTTGCTCATTATGAATTCCAGTTTATGGATTTATCAAATTCACTCTTCTGCTTCCATTATGGTTGTAGCTATTCTATTCTCAAATAAGGACAAACTGTTTTCTTTGTAAACCTTCCAGTAAAGTCTTCTCAAATATATCAGAGGAGTAGCTCAGACATAAATTGCTCCTAATCACAGACACACAGAAGATAAAGTACTTAAAGAACTTTAAAAGACAATTCTGGCACTGTCAGTTGTATTTATAGTTAGACTACCCTAAGCAGACACACTGAAATCAGGAGGTTTTCTGAAGAGTTAGTTTAAAAATTACTATTACTTATCACACTTTTTTTCCCCCCTCCCTAAATCATAAAACATATGTGTCTGACTAGTTTACTGGGGAGAAGGACTGCTTTTGTAACTAAAGTGGGGGAGATTAAGCCAAACAACTGAGTTCTGACCTATGGAGTCATGGATTGCAAAGCAGACCAGGATACAACCTTGGAAAAGCACAGATGTGCATTTATCGCAGATAGTCTATTTTGCAGGTCACGCAGAATTTGCAGAAGAATTGTGCCTGTCATGCTTTCTCTTCCCTTCTGACAACAAAATTTATCAAAATGTGCTTCCATGTTATATTCACTGCTTTGATAAACGTTAATCTTTACACAGATTATCCTAAAGCATTTAGTTCTCAGGAGACCAGAGTTTTTATGTAACTTTATCCATAGTTCTGACTTCTACAGTCTCATAGGTAAAGAAGTTTCTGGTGTCAGAAGAAGTGACACATACTGATGAAGAAAAAAATTTTCCAGCTTCAATAAAGCTCTGTATGGATAGCATTCAAGATTATCCTTCAGCACATCCTGCTCTTTTCCTCCTGTCTACGTGGTGTTAGGTCTTGTTCATAGTTATTGTTTCTACTGTGTTAGAGCTACCCAGCTCCCTGGGTGATACAGCTGGGTAAAGCAATGGGGCAAACTGAGTGAAAGCTGAGATTCAAACACAGCTAGATCTTGTCATGTTTCCATGCTTTAGTGTGATCCTGTACCTCCTTTCATCCTTTATGTCTTTAGGATTTACAGATGCTGCATGACTCCTACTGCCGAAAGGGGCATAATATTTTTCTATCCCTTCATGAACTCATGCAACCCTTACTTTAAAACCATTTGCAAATGCATGTGAGATAAAAGAGCTTCATATTTTCAGGAATACTTCTCTGGATAAACTGACGCTTAGAGAGTTTAAATGAAACAGGTTCACTAACAGATAGGAAATGCCAAAGCTGGTGTTTTCAAACTTGACAGATACACCAAAGGTTCAGATTATACTGAAACACAGTCACCAATATATGTGATGTTGCATGGTGTGTACGCTTTTTCTAAAGTTTTTGAAAATACTGGTGAAGGAATCTTGCTTTTCTTTTTCTTTTTTTTTTTTTTTTTTTTTTAATCATGTCTTTTGTACACCTCTTATCTTTTCGTCCCTGGACTCCAACATCAATAACACCAAGAATATTATTTCTACAGTGCCTATACATTAGTGAAAAACAGGAATCCAGGAATTTTAATAACTACTAATGCAGGTCAGTGATGTCAAGCAGAATCTAATTTGGGGAATGGTGTGTGATATAGTTTTTGCTTTGACTTGGATAAACAGTGTAATGACATAGCATTGTGTCATTGTGTTTTCCTAATCTACATCAGGCAAATGCTACCACAGGATACTATTTCGCTCATTAAAGCATAATTATTCAAATCAGAAAATCTGTCTCTTGTGCTTTTAGAATGCCCCAGAGTGGAAATTCCTGATGAGAATTGTACAGATGCTCAATGAGAGGAAAATCAGAAACATACTCCATAATTTTGGAACTTGGCCAAACTATTTATGTTCTTCTGAACTGGGACTGAGATTATTGGTGCTGCTGTACAAGTATTCACTCAGAGGGTGGTTTATATATGATATACAGCATAATTTCCAGGCTATTGCTGCCAAATGGGGAGTATTCCAAAGAATTATATCTCAAATACTGAATTACATTTCAATGGGATGCATTTCCCTGTTATTTCCCAATACATCCATATTCCATCTTGCCTTTTTAATTAGTGAATATATTGACTGTATATGTGTTGTTATAATTGCCTCTGCCAGTCTGCATGCTTTTAATTGTGGATAAATTTATTCCATCATCTCTCCCTAATTGTAGAAGTCTGTGTTTATTTCAATTACTACTGACTGCTGGAAAATGGTCTGCCTAATCCTGAGTTTTAGCCTCTGTCATATATATGGTTGTGATACTATTTTTTAGATACTCTCTGTTCCTTCCACTTGGTCTCTGCCTCACATAAATATTGATCTTTTTGTTAATGTCTGTTGCGACAGTAACATGCTTCAATATTCCTCTGTTTTTACTAAAAAATACAAATCATCCTCAGATAAAATATTTTTTTTGTTGTCCACATATCTAGATTGGCTTCTAATGCAACATAAAGTATGAAGGACATTATCAGTAATGGTGCATTTGTCGCATCATCTAACACCATCAAACACTAATATGTTTAATAGTAATTAATTAAATATTTATGGCCATAAAATAAAACACAAGGACGTTTCACCTCAGCATGAGGAAGAATTTCTTTACATTGCATGTGGCAGAGCACTGGAACAGGCTGCCCAGGGAGGTCATGGAGTCTCCTTCCCTGGAGACATTCAAAATACACCTGGAGGTGGTCCTGTACAACCTTGTCCAGGGGACCCTGCCTTGAGAGAGGGGTTGGATTGGATGATCTCCAGAGGTCCCTTCCCAACACATCTGTGATTCTGTGAATTAAACTCACATTCTTTTCTGAAAAAAAAACTTAATATAATTGAGCACCCATTTTGTAAATGACAGTGCTAGGAACGTGGTGTTTATATTAATTTTGAACATAGAAAAACTAAAGAAAACTTTTATTTGTCTAAGCATCATGAGTTCCACAGTTGAAAATTACAAACCAGGGCTCATCAGTCTTCTCTCACTGATCTGTACTTCTATGTATTACTCCTACTTTTCAGGTACAGCCTGATTGTGGTTTTGAAATTCTATGTTTCCAAATATTTTGTTCTCTGCTTCACATTTACATTGCAGAATGAATGAAAAAGGGGCTTATTACTGTTTTCATACTGACATGATATTGTTCAGAGCTAGAAGCTAGCTGTGCATCTGGTTAAAATGTCAGCATTCTGATTATATTCCTGTTATTTCCCATTACTTTTGTAAACATCTTTCCTATGAGTTTTTCCAGTGTAAAGGGCAAGTTCTCAGAAAGAATGAATAACATTGTTTTTGGTTTTTTTTTAAATACTTTAGCTCCTTTGTGCTACAAAACAAATCTAAGTATAACATAAAAGCTCCTTTTCCTCTTTTGTCACTATCATTCATGGCATTGAATGTGGCTGTTGGAAAAAGTTATTGACTACATACAGATCCAAGTTGTAACAGGGAAATGATGCAATCAGTACCTAATTTTTATTACTCAGTATAATGAGTTCTTTATTTTTTTGGTCTGGACAATTCAAGCACAGTCATTCTATGTTTCACAGTAGCTTGTAATTTAGGATTTGGAACCTTCTGTTAAAAGTTTTAGCTTCAACTGGATTATACTTACTCATGTAACTGTGGAATTAAAAAAAAGTTGGATAACATCTCAGTCCTCTTTCACCACCTGACCTTTTTGGGGAAAGTGAGAGAGTAACAACATCAAAGGAGTAATCTGTTTTATTGCACTTGAATATATCTTCTTTATTCCTTAAAAGCTGTAAAAGATGAAGAAGCAAGCACAGTCTGAAGGACACCATGTAGAAATATAAGACTTAAAAAAATTGGAAAAGAAGATAAAGATGAAGCTGGCACGGCTTTATTCTGATCTAAAAAATTTTGTTCTTAGTGGATAAACGATACAAATATAAAATTAAATAAAAATAGATTTGTTTTTTAATTTATCTTTTTTGACTTTTGAAAAAAACAAAATCTTTATATTATCTTAAAAATATTTGCTTGGAAAACAATGTTCACTGACAATCACAAACCATCTTTTAATGCGAAATAAATATAAAAAATGGATCATTGTATTATTTTGAGTCACGTTAGTATACTTAAATATCTTAGAAAGTTATGGAAATGAATATTTGAGATATTATGACTTTTTACTGTTACTGAGGAATTTTGGAAATTAGAAATGAAAACAAGTCCAGTATTTTGAATAAATAGTTTTAATGAAGAATTGAAATACGAAATCACCTGAGAAAGCAAAATAGATAGGGCTTAACACACACACAAAAAAATCATCATCAAGGGTTTCCTTTTCCAGTGGCTATTCTACCATATGAAGAGACGATTGAATTTTCTAAAAATTTTATGGCCAGCTTTTTATTGGTTCAGAATTTAGATTAATTTCTCTCAGCAGTCTTTCTTAGCCTTACATATATATATATATATATATAGTTAGAGGTAAGCAGAAACCGTTTTCTAGTATTTCAGCTGTTTCTGAACTACAATTTTTAATTCTGTGAGCACAGTGTCTTCAGGGAGATATCACAAGGTGCTCCTGTCATTTTAATTTTGTGTGTATATTTGTGGGGAATAGGTAATGTTGCACAGAAAGGAGTAAAACAGATTACTTTCTGAATTAGCTCTATAAGGCTGATTTTGTCTCTGGTAAAGGTGGATTTTCTACAGTAACTGACTTAGTGATTTAAAAAAATGCCAGATTTGATACAGCTTCTTCTTAAAGAAGAACCATAATTCAGAGAATGAGGGAATTTCTGTATAATGTTTTATGTGACATTTTAACTTTCTGAGTTGATCCTTCTATGTTCTTTTCATAAAGATTAATTTAGACTGCTATTTCCATTTTTCTCTCATTCTCCCTTTGTGATCTGCAATGTTTTATGCCTGAGACTTCTGTGTTTGGTGGAAGGTTTCTCAACTAATTCAAATCCACTTTTTTCCTTAATATAACAGTCTTGACTTAGTCATTGAAATGAATCACAAAATGAGTAAAAAACCAAAGCATTTCAATGTATTTTATAAAAAAATACCAAAGTTTTCAGATAGAAATCTGTAGCATCAGATTCCAGTTTGAAGGAGGAAGCCTCCAGAAGACATACAGATCCAAGTTCTACAGGAAACTAAGTAAGGTAAGTTGTGTAGGATGTGAAGGTAAAAAATGCACAAAAAAAGGGCACTATTATAAAAGTTTACACCAAAAGGAATACCACATATAGGCAGACTTTCAGGGTTCATTCACTGGTCTTTTTGAACTTTGTAGTCAATTTTCATGGAAGGTAGTTCCACTGATTTGTATTTCGCCCATGAAACTGTAGCTATGAATGAAAGTACACTCTGCTTCTCTTCAGTATCCTTTTCAATTTTTAAGAATGTCTTTTAAATTTTTTTCAAAGTGATTGAGAAAAAGATTACAGAACTTTTTGAAGGCAAACATTCCCCTGAACTCCCAGGCTTATTTATGGATTTGAATGCATATTCTGACAATATATGCCTTTGCCTCTCTTTAATGAATTTTGATTTTTCTGCCCTGAATGGTGATTTGTTGCACTTTACAAGTGTGGTAGCAATTCTGCAGGAGAATTCCAGAGTACTTAATTTGCTAAAATTCTCTCTTGCAGGAGTTTCAGTTCAGATTTTAGTGTGGGCTCAGTTTTGGCTTTAAAACCATCTTCGTCTGGAAGAAGGATTGAGCTTCTTTTTCTTTTTATTTCCATGTACTGCAGTTCTTGTATCAGTAGACAAAAACCATTCCTGTTGATGAAGATGAATGGGAGACCAGAGCACAGAATTTTTCTGTGTTAAGGTCACAGTGTTTTCACCATCTTATCAATTCTGTGCATGAGGAGCCACTTCAAGAACATTTTATTATTGTTTAGAAGTAAAGAGAACTTGAAGAGCTCCACATTGCCTATGAGGGTTTCTCATACAGATGTACAGTACCTTAGATGTCATCATCCCAAAGGGCAGGTGAACCTCACAATTTAAAATCACATAGTTCTAAAGTGTCTTTCAGGGAATCTTCTCTCAATTGACGGTTTTTCTCCTAGAGAGCGTCTCAACACCGAAGTTCTAAGAGATTCTGCAGTCTCTTGAGATGCCTATCACATAACTTTGTAAAGCTTTTCTTTTTTTTTAATTTCCCTCTTTTAACAGAAAGTAGAAGGAAGCTGGCTTTAGGCAGAGGGTAAATGACAAAGAATTGTCATCAGGGCAAGACTACTTTGCTCTTATACCTTGTACTAGCAGGGATTTGCTAATTCTTCATCTTTCTCAACCATACAGAAAGCAAGCTCCCTTCTCACAGTTCACTCTATGAATTTCTCTTCATCCTGATGCTTTGAGTTGTCTGGAATTTTTTTATAAGTCTGGAATAATTTGCAGAAGTAATATCTGCAAGCTATGAATATTCTGCTTTACACCCAGCTGTCTTTGCCTGTGATTGCTAGTACCTATTTTCCTCTCAAAATATTGTTCACCTTTACAAAGTAAAGTAATCCCTTTCATTTTCTGTGTGTGTGTGTGTTGTTGTTTTTTTTAATCTGGCTGCAAGTAAAACTGAGAATGGAAATTCTGAAGGAGGAAAATTGAAGTGCCCAAGATTCCTATTCCTCAAATAATTTTCTTCTAGAAAAAATAAAAGAGGAACAGAAGAGTGCTTTAGGGCTCCTCTTTAGTTTAAATTCACAGAAAAAAAATTGAAAATGAAAAAATAAAATAATGTTTTTGCATTATGATTGGGTTGTAAACAGTACATAACATTACTTTTCTCACACATATATAAAAGAGCTAAAACCTTCTTTCTTTTTAGTACTCTGACCCAGCCCAAACCTTTACCACCTTACAGGCTGATCTTGTCTGATTAATTGACATTGTTTTTTTGATTTACAGTCCAAGGTGGTTAATTAATTATTGGTTTATCTATTATGTTCTTGGTACTTTCCGAATTTAAAATGCAACCTATTCTATGGTCTGAATTTACCCAAGGATTTGTTAATCGTAATAAAAATATTGTTTACAGACAGACCTGGATTAACGAGGTCAGAATGAATACAGTTTGGTGGTGTCCTCTTTCTTATTGGGATGAATTTAAGTAGCTGTTCTCCCTCACTGCCCTTGCTCTGTGGTAGCTGATCAGACCACAGCTGTAGCAAATGTTTCTCCGTGTCAGACATCTCTAACAACACAATCAATATATTTCATGGTGTGTTTAGCTCAGACAATGTTCAGTTATCAGTGTGAAAAGGAGAAAGTATTCATGAATCTGAAATGGTTTCTCTGTCTAAGAGAAGACTGGTGATGACCAAAACCTTTTGCCTTACACAGTTCCCTTCACTGTATCCCCTGTGACTTTCTGGTTTTGTCTTTCTGTTTTTGTTTGCTTGTTGCTTTCCCTGCTGAATAGCTATTTGTCTTCTTAGTGTTTAAAAATAAAAAATTAAATCTGAGACTTTTTTTTTGTCTGTTTTCTTCACAGAATTCAGTACTAACATAATAGTGGCGCTTAAGAAGCATGTAAACAAGCATGATTGTATCTGTGTTCAGCTCTGTGGTGGGAAAAAACCTCTAAAGAAGACCATAACTGGGTGCAGCTTAATGAAAACAAAAGTGTGGTGAGTTCATAAATTGACTCTCTTGGAGGCACTATAATGACACACAAGATTCAAGGGGTCAGTCCCTGGCATCTGTGCTAGCAAGTTTAATGACAATTATAAAGCGTTTACCATTTGCAGCAGTGGGGTGGTCCCCAGAACTGGTGGTGCTGCAATTGAAAAAAAGACCAATATTTATCTTGTAAAGCAAATGGGGACTTTATTGCTCCTTCTCAGAGCAATGTTTTAGCAGATAACCATGAAAAATAATCCTTTTGAGAACTGTATCTTTATGCCTATAAATTCTAGAATACTTTAAATGCGCAAGTGAACTTAAAATGTACTCTATTCAGTATGTAATACATTGGTAGAAGTATGCAAGAGATGACTGTGTATACATTTGTACTCTCCAGCCCAGCGAGTGTATGCATTACCTGTAACTGCATTGCCCTGCCATGTAGGGTGGGTTGCTCTGTGCTATTTTGAGGGTGTAAGCTGTGGAAATAATTTCTTTCCAACCATAAAAACGTTACAAAATAGAAAAGTGGAAGCTTAGAAGAAATTATTTTTAGAGAACAATGTTCCTCACTGTATTCTCAAAAAGCCTTCCTTACAGAGGAGAGAAAAAAAAGAGCGTTGAAGATAAAACCACAACAGAGAAGAGTATCTGAAATGAAACATAGAAATGAGAACATAGACCTCTAGTATTGGGTTTTAAACTAGTCACCATGGAAGTCAGCATCAGTATATAGAGACCATGTGAATTCGTGTTAGCAGTGCAAATCTTCTTGACAGTGGACATAAAAATTCTGCTTGTGTTTTCTGTAGATCTTTTTATTTTAATGTGAACTTATGACAGAAACAGCCATTCAACAAAGCATTTGATCTTATATCTTAACAGTTTAAATTGATAAAAGATAAATGAAACCAATTTACTACATATTGGATTAATTCAGTTTAGTTACAACCAGCAGTGAGAGTCTTGAACTAGACTTGAACTGCAATTTTATTACATAGGAAAACAGGGACATATGACACCTTGGTCATAATCTTTACTTCCAGCTACTGATGTCATTCACTGCTGTACTTTTAAAAAATAAACTATCAAACTATTTTATATTACTTTGCCTACTGTTTCTTTACCTGGAGGGGTATTCCTTTCTGGTACCATGTTTATGACTAGAAAACTTCTAAGATTCAGCTTGAATGCATTTAAGTTCACTTCACAGCAATGTGTTCTTATCCTTCTCTTAATGACTTTCCTTGCTTTTCCTTTTTGGTGCTGCAGAAAGCCACAGCTTTCCTGTCAGCCCTTGTTTAGCTAGGCCATAATGATACAAATCCCACCAGATTTTCTTTCTCTGACTGTTCTTCTGGCAGGGTTAGGAGGTTCAACATTTCACAGGCATCAGTGACACAGATGTGTGACTAGTGTTGCATTCGTCCTGCTCTGGGTGTCTGACTGGAAAGCACAAGGAGATGTTGGCCTTCAACACACACCACTATCTGTGGCCAAGATAGCATACGAGACAGAGGATCTTGCAGGCTGGATAGGCCCTGTGATTTGCAAGATCCAAAATCTCAGACTGTGAAAACCACTTTGAAGCTCACCTGGAGCATGTGAGCTCAATCTTTCCTGAGTGTGTTGTTGCTCTTTTGATATTGGATTTTCACCTGAAAATTTCAGTTGAACATTTTGCAATAGCAGTGAGAGTTGCATACAAACATGTATTATCAACTTAGTGTGAATTTATTGCATTGATTTTTTTTCTATTAATAGTACATATGAAATAGTGCCCTTGAAGAAAATCAAAAACAATACAATAGCTGAGAATGTTTTAAAGAGCAACTGAGCTCTTAGCATTTAAATGCTTAGTTCATAGTGAATAGTTACAATCTAATGTAAATGTCTTTTTTTTTTTTTTTCCTACAGAAAATAGATTAGGTTTATTTTGTCTGTAAAGATCAACTGCTCCACTTTTATTAATTATTCCATACAAAACCAGAGTACCTTTACTACATACATACCTGGAAGACTAGTGAATATATACTTTTAATATAAGAAAGTTTGAATTACATGCATTTATTCACAATTCCAGACATCAGAGTGGGAAGACGAAAGAGCACAAAAGAATCCACACAATTTTATGAGCAGCAAACTGTACAGATAATAAAATGTACCTTGAAATATTGTTCTAAGTAACTGGTCACTGTCCTTTAACCTAAGTAAAACAGAGTATCACTATAAAATAACTATGTCATTTCTAAAATTACATTTTTTCCATCTGCCACTTTGACGTGTTAGTGCAGTAATTCTTCCTTTACCCTTTAAGTGCCCTTAGTTTAATTTAACCTTGAAAGTAGCTTTGGCATAGCAACTCTTTCAAAGAAAGCATCAAAGTTTCCAGTCTTCTTGCAGTTTAAAGGTTAATTATGCACACTGCCAATTTCTGTGAGCAGCCAGGCTTTGTACACTCTTCTAGTGTAAAACTGAAAAGTACTGTTGAAAGAGGATACACATTTTAAAATAAAATTTGTGAAGTCCCCCTTTTCCATTCACACAGCCTGCACTGTCAGTTTAGCTAACCTTTGTTTGCCTGTCACTGTGTTCCCATGATTAAATGTGAAGATTATAATCATTAACCGTGCTGGGGGTTCACTGTGGGTGGAATTTTGATGGGTGGATGACATGCTGTTTATACGACGAAGTCAAAATCAGACTTCATCTCTTCCAGCTCAACACCCGGAGGTCTCTAGGTTAGCTACCACAGCCTAGATGCAGTTGTGTCACCTGACTTTAATATTAAATAGTGCATCCATGGCAGATTGGAAGGTATTTCACTATACTCTTTAATCTTTGTCTTTCCTTTTAACTGGAATAATCTACTGGACATAGATGAACTTGATTTGACCGAGGGATGAACTGGTATTAAAAAAAAAAAAAAGATAGAATAACAATAATAATAAGGGAAAAGATAGAGACAGAGAGACAAAGAAGTTCTTTTTTAATGTACAGAAAACCAGAATTTTTTATAGTTCTTCCATAAGAAGAACTTCTTCTTCTTTTTTTTCTTTTTTTCCCTTTTTTTTTTTCCTGTAGGTTAGCAAATGTTTTGAATTTAACTTCCCTTTAGAGATCAGTCCTTACACTCTTTCCTTTAATAATCCTATTGATGGCATAAGAAAGTAATGAGGTTTGAAAGTTGTATTAGCATAGGAGCTAGCTCTTCAAAATATAAAAATGAAAATAACATTTCTGAAAATGCTATTGTAATTTTAATTACAACTGCACTTCATTAATGTTAGTTTACTTTCAAAGATGTAGAATAGTCCTAACATTTGAATTAGCATCACATGGAAGGAAGACTGGAACCCCTTGTACATAGTAATAGGAGGAAAAAAAACATACTAATGACTTGTTTTATGTACCTTTTATTATATGAAGTGACATCAATTTGGTGAAGCAACAACATATACTATGTTCACTTTTAAATATTCTATCTTATTTATGATGCTGTGTTGTTAGTCAGCAGAGATTTCGCAGAAAATCATTAAAATTTAACTGCATGCAAGTGATCAGGAAACTCTCAAACTTTATGGATCCACTAGTTTAGTCAATTAACATTAACAGGAAAAAAAATCTTCACACAAAAAGAAAAAAAAAGGTTATTTATTGGACAATTCCTTGAGTTTTTGTTAGTTTGCATCACCTTTTTCTCATTTCCTGTCCTTCAATATCAGATAAACACATTTCTGAACTATAGTGCACCTAGATCTCAGCAGCTTTCACACGTATGCTCTCTCAGTTTTGTTAGCTTCAATGTGAAAATATTAAAGTGACTAGAATTTGGAAGGAAATTTTGGCAGGTATCACAGGTATAGCTCAAATGACAGGTGACTTTTTCTGTCTTTAACGAGCCTTAGAGGGCTAAAGGGCTTTTTCATCAGCACTTGAACCTCTGATGAACTCTGATCTTGCCTTTAGCCATGCAGACTCTCCTCATCACCCTTAAACTTGTGTACTCGGTCAGAGGGGGGCTGTACAGAAATAGCTTCAACGATTGTTTGCTGTTGTTTTCCAAGAAATTTAGGAGATCTAATATTTCATAATGTTATTCAGCTAAGTGTGTAAGGTAAGTGAATAATCTTGGGAAGACTAAAACACAAATTTCAGTTTGTATTTTTTTTTTAACTTGATGCGTAATCTTTTATTCTAAATGCCTTCAGACATCTGGTTCTTTTCATGATTTCTCACACTTGAAACACTGTCTGCATTGGTCAAGTCACTACCCTTACCTTGCTCAAATACATATTGAAAAAGCACTTCCATCTTAACTTTTTAATAAAATTATTCAAAGCATAAAAATCATATCACCTTCCACAGACTTTTTAGCCTTTTGGGGGGCATCTTAGATTATCTTCTATTTGCAGTCAAATCAATGTGGAAGGATTAATTCCATTGTGCTGTATCATAACAAATCTGAAGACGTAGTTGTGCTAACTCCGTGCAGAGAACTGGACAGCTTAAAAGGAACAGAGTACCCTTCTGTATGTGTGTACTATGCACATGTTTCTGCATTGCTTCTAACTAATGTGGAAGGTATTAGTAGCAAATGCATATGAAGCTTTGTTACCTAAAATCCCAAGGTCCACAGCATAGCAAGATATCCGATTTTCATAGAAGTGTATATAATGTAGGAAGAATATCGTTGGAAACAGAGAATAATGGAAATCTCATCTGAAGATTTCATCATGACTATTAAAAATTTTTATGAATATACATTGCATTAAATCTGTATGTTTGTGTAGAGCACTTCTTTCTAATAGAAATGTCATCCAAAGAAAAAACAGAAGAAACATGGTCAACATTTTCCATTCAATTAAAGGTAATGTTGTAATTATTTCTTCCATTAATTGGACATGATTCAAAATACAGTGATTTCTAAGGTGTATAATGGTTGGAAAATGTTGACAGTTGGAGAATATCTCATTGACATAAAAAAGATTAAGGTAAGAGTTTGGAGGCTGTTAAGCTATTAATGATAATGAGTATAAGAAATGTGTAACTAGCAAAGGTGGAATCCCATTTGGTTGTCTTCACAATGGATTTCCATAAAAACACATTGAAGGTAAAAAGGTTGCACCAAATTTGACTGCATGAATTTAGTATCAAGGATAGATACATCTCGGTTGCTACTTAATTATTTAAAAGCTTCATATAAATAATTACTGTTGAAATTGAAAACATGTACGCATGGGACCAGGATATAAATATATTTAACATATCAGAACATATTTGTAAGCCAGCAGTTCAGGGATAAGCTCTTTACCTTTTTCCCTTCCCCCGTCCCTTCTCCCTGAAGCCTTTTTAATGCATTGATGCTGAACTAAACTAAAAATTGCACTATGAACTGCATTCCACCATAGTATTGGAGCCTGATCCTGCTTCAGTAAAAGTCAGTGAAAAACATTCTACTGATCTCACTTAACTAATATTAGATACAAAATCTTAAAAGAATTCCAGAAGTCCTCTGTACTTCCAGACTGCTGAAAGACCAATTAGTCAACATTATTAACCCATGTATCTATGTGACCTTCCTTTTTTGTTCATTTTGCAATCCAATAATTATTTTGACTCTTTGATCACCTGTAGTATTATAGCATAATGAAACTGCTACACAGTATTGCAACATACAACGCTCCTGCCAAAAAGTATGTAACTAATTACCCTGTCACTTGCACATGAAGTTATAGAAGCTGCAAGTGCAGGTCATAGCTAATCTGTTTTATGGCTTAAAATAGATGCTTAATACAATGGACCCATTGAATAAATTGAAATATTACAGAACAACATTTTTCAGTTATTGAACATTTTTCAGTTCATTTTCAGAGTAATATGACTTTTTTGCACTTGCTTGTGATAATAAATACTTGACCACGTGGTAAGAGTCTGTTCGGACCTTTACTTAAACCTTGGTATAACAGGTATACACAAAGCCTAGTCTTACTAGGGAAGCCAGAGCAGTACAAAATAAAATTGATTTTCAGCAAATTAAATTCAGTGTTTCTATTCATCACAGGACTTCATAATGCAAAAATTGTTCAATCTGTTGCAGAAGAGAAAGAAACATCTCATAATTCAAATATATGGTTAAAACCTTTCTCCTACATATAGACTTTAGTGAAAACTCTTTATTGAATATATGAAAACTAGATTTCTAGACTCACTATGGAATATTCTAAAAATTATTAACTTGTGAAAACTGGCATAATTCATCTGTTGCCCACACCATTTATGAAGAAAGAACTAGCCTGCTTTGTTACCAGTGTGCTTTTATAACAGTAAGTTCTTGAAATAAATAAGAAAAAAATTCCCTCCTTTGCAAGTCAAGAGGTGAAATGAGCATTTTCCTTGTGGAGATATACTTTGACTGGTCTCTTGCCTCTAGAGAGAAGCAATTTATTTACTTACTGGCAAAATCCACTACATTTGAAACTATATTAGAGTGACAAGAGTAGTTTACTTTGCCTGATGAGAAGCTTTGAACAAATTGGCTTCACTCTGGCTTTCAGTAATGCAGAATTTTCATGCTGCCAACAGGAGATCCCTGCCAAGCCAAGAAGCAGTTGTTTGAGTTGGTAAGATAGTCCTCATAGAACACAGACACACTTAATAAATAGCAAGAGAAAATGTAAAGAGAGAAGAGAAAAGCTTGCAGACGATATAGAACAATATGATGTACTCACAACAAAAGAAACAAAACGTAAGAAAAAAATGCTTAACTAAATTAAAGGGAAATAAACCCCAGAAGTTTCTGTCAATTTCAATATAATTTCATTTGTATTTACTGAATAGCTGAACTTTATTATATTGATCTTTCTTTCTGTTGTGAAAGTGCTTATGTCTCCATGCTTTATGCTGTTTCCATTTTTCCTATAAAAATAAACCTTGCTTTACCCCAGATTAAAAACAAAAAAAGAAATAAAGTCTCTTTTCACAGGTACCAAAGAAATGGTGCCAAGGGGATTGTGCATAGGTACCTAAATCACACAGTGCCATTACACTGTGGGGACTGCCACTGACTGCACAGGTTGCAGTGAGCATCAAACCTGCATCACTCTGTTTTGGAGCACTTCTCACCTTCCCCACCTCCACTGCTGTGCATTCAGCACCTTCCGTCAAGTGGCTGGGATGCACTTGAACAGCACAGCAAGTTCTGACCTGACTGTCTGAACTGTTAACTCTACAGTGGCCCCAGTCTTATCTTTTGTATGGGATTAAAAGCCTATCAGTTACTTCCAGAAAGATAAAACTTTTTTCCCCCCATTCATTATTTTCATTATTTTGGACCATTTTAGGATAATTTACTCATACATTTGAGCAATGTTTAAGTTGAGGTGAACAGCCTGTGAAAGTATTAATGGAAATGAAACCTACATAAATAGGCAATGACTGGAAATAAATTTCTGGTTTGCATACAGGAAGAATACCAAACCTGGAGACTGCACAAATCTTCTTTTGAAATCTGAAGAGCTTACACCGTAAGTCATTATTCAGTACTCAAAATCCGAACCCGTTTAAGCATAGGTTCTTTTTATACCAGACATGCATTGACAATGATATGATGGAAGGAACTGAAATGTCTAAATGCCTACGACTAGCTCAGTAAAAATATTACCGTAATACAGTATGGTGAATATGGAAATCAATAAACCTGAATGTCTAAATGCGTATGGAAACAAAGAACAACATTTTTTTTTAAATATTAAACTCTACTGTAGGTCTATGACTATATCTGCACTAAAACAATGATGACTCAATGTATCTAAAATATATTGAAACTAGGTTTAAGTTGAGTACCAGAGTCACTAAGTCATGGCAGCAAAAAGCAGTATATTTTGTATCTTGGATGAGCCTTGCAGTGACTCAGTGCCTGCAGCATTGGCATGTTCTCTCATTTCAGAGGCTGAGTGGTCCTGGGCATCTTATCCCAAAATCTTTTCCTAACAGTATTGGGAGGGTTTCAGATTAGATGTACTGAGAGTGATGAAAACTAACCAAATAACCAACAACAGAGGTTTCTAACATGTATGGAGACATGGAAGGTGGGATATGTTTCATACACTAATAAAAATTCTACATTTGGAAATTACTGTTATTTAGTCATTTTCACAAATCAATGAGAATAATATAAAAAGAGCAGCCAACAGATTCTAACACAGGAAATAAATCAAGGAACTCATTGCCAAGAGCCTTCAAACGAATGACTTAAAAGACTGAAAATTAAATAGGAAGCTTAAGTGTTTCTTGTTTCTCCAGAGCAAGAAAATAGTTCAGTAGCATGAGATCTTGGAACTCAGTGTATCTGGGGCTCTGATCATTGGCTCAGGGTAATAGACGTTGCTTGCCAGTGATGTTAATTAGCCAACACTTTTAATTTTTTACAAATGAAATTAGAAGAGATTATATATGCCATGGCAATGTTTCTACAATGCAATCTGTCTTTGAGAATAGTGATAGAGAAATATGTGTATCCCTTAACGCATTAATCACTAAACTTCTTATTGAACAGACCTATAAATTATATTCAGCTGTGGAGTCAGTTGCAAACAGTAAATAGATTAAAAAGAAGGATTCTTAAAGCTAAGGGAAAAAGGAAATATGTGTGGCTTGAGAGAGAAGGAAAGGCTCAAGCAGGCCAATAGGACCCTGAAACAATAGAATCATCAGCACTGCTTTACACAACAGTCTAATTCAATGTGTCAGGCCATAATCAGCTCTGTTTCACAGTGCTTTGCTCCATAAAAGCAGATTTGTTTAACCACAGCCTCTATTTCAGCTTGACTGAGAATGAAGAATAACCAATGAAGCCAGGCATATCTCACGGGTTATGTTATGGGCATATAGTGAATCCATCATTTGCTGAAGAGGCAGAGAAAAAGTGACAGGCTCATTCATGCCTTAGAGTCATTTTTAGGCCTATTGAAAATTTTAATCTGTGCACTTTGGATGAACTTCCCCACTTCTTAATTTAGTACATGTAGCCATGTGATAAAGTCTGTCTGCTTCAGATAGGGCTGACTTCCTTCTCTAGGACATCAGCTCCTCCAAGCAGTTTTATTCTATGGATTCAGCCTGGCTGCCTTGAACTTTAAACAGACATATAAGCCCCACTTACGGGAGGACTAGAGAGTTAATTAAATGCTGAAATCACATATGCCTGAGGGTTAACATAACAGCATTCCAGCCACATTTTTAATTTAGCATTAAAGATAGTGTACGTTTTAAAATATATTTCCTTTAAAAAATAGACATCTTTACTTAGCAGCATGGTTCTTCTCTTCCCTGTCTCTATATAATATGAAAGGTGTTTAAAAAAAAAAAAAAGGAAAAATAAAATAAAATAAATAAAGAAGACAATTTAAAAAAATGTTGCAAATCAGCAAATTCAAGGAAATTGCTTATTTAGAAAGTGTATGCAGCTGTCAAATAAATGAAATTGTTATTAAAAATGGTGGCAGCTCAGACAAATGAGGTAAAAGCAGCAGCTCAGATAAATGGGGTAAAAGCATTGGCTCATTTCTGCTAAGAGATTTCGTGTTTGCCTCTCAGTGCCGTAGATTGTGCTGCACTGTGCATTTGCTGTGCATGACAGATATGTTTGAAACACTGGAAGTACTGAGGCACAATACGTATAAACGCTTGACCTAAACTTGACAGTCCAAATTAATAATATCAAGTTTGGAAAATGGCAGCATTTACAGCACTCACGCACACCCTGACATTAGATTTTACCCTTTGCAGAAAACATAAAGAAATGTGCGAGTTAATTTCTTAATGCCCAAAGTGAATGAAGAACAATTCTTCTGAAATAGATTTGTTTTAAAAGGGTTTTCACATGAAATAGAGTAAATGCAGTGTCTTACATTCATTTTATTGACATCCCTGGGCTACAATATATTCAAGATGGCTGCACTTCAGTGAAATATGCAATTTGATGGCTCACGGGTTTATTGTGAACCTTGGGAAAGAGCAAATCACTCGGATGTTAAACTTCAAGAAGAAATAAAAATACTTACATTTTGCAAATGGTAGAACCTTGAAAGATGTGGGTGGCTTTGTTTTGCTTGGTGCTTTTGTGGCCAGGCTTGAAGTGAAGAGCTTGCCAAGTGTTAGGTCTACATCATTTCACTTTCTGCCCGTTTCTGCCTAACCTCCCATTTCCAGACATTTGAATTGAAGATTAAGAGACAAAGAGACAACTAACTAAATCTCAGGGCTATGTTTGGAGAGAAATGATTATCAACCTTGCTCTTTTCAAACTTCAAATTTAAATGTAGAACAAAGCCATTTGAACATACTGTAAGCCACTATTTGCCTGATTAAACAGCAAAAGGTTAAAGAAGTGAGGAAGACCAGAGACACCAGTGAATGAAATTACTATAATGAAGCAAAACATTATGAAATTAGGGCAAAGCATGTCCAGTCTCATAAATCTTGTTTATTAGAGGCTTTTTAAAAAACACTTCAACAGTGTAAAATTTAGTTATTAATTTTTAAGAGTATTTCAGCTATCTTTCTTTGTTTAAAAATAAAATATATGTAATGGATATAATGGGGATATTAAGAGCACTGTCAACCAGCATAAGCTATATAATGTATTAATGACAGAATAAGACTTGGTTTTTTTGCACTCATTACTTATGTGTACTTTTCTATTATAGAGTTTAAATCTTATTTGTTGCTTTTAGAATTTAACACATTTAAAGATATTCATTTTACAACAAATTTTAACAGATTCCTGACAGTATTAATAGAATGCACTTGTTCTTATGCTCTGTGAATATTCTAAATTTTCATAAAGAAACTATGTTTTGTCTGAATACTATAACTGGAAAAAGAAATTAATAAGAAAAAAGTCAACAAAGGTGTAACAATATGAAGAAATGCATCATCTTGTAAGTATATGAAGTCAATAGAAAATGTTACAGTTGAATCTCCTCTGCTTAGGCAAATGAGATAATTATGGATAAAATAGAGAACAGACTTTCAGGAATGGATAGAAGCTACACTAACTCTTTTTGAGTTCCAAAGAAGTTACCTAAAACATGCTTGTTGACTGTTGGAGCTATCTGGACTTTTCTCATATTCTGCATCACATAATCAAGTACGAGCATTAAACACATCTTGAATAATGCTTGAAATGGCAATGTCCTTCTATTTTCTATGATATAGACACAATGTTTTGCAGGATTCAAAAACCTGTATGTTAAGAACCAAGGACTCATTTCTGAGTGCACAGGCTGAACAAGGAAATGCAGGAAACCTGTAGAAAACTTTATCAAAATTACTACTGTGGTAAGTTTCTGAAATATCAACTTCATACATCAGCATAAAATACTACACACATAACCTTAAAAGATCACTTATCTTTCATAGTGGTTTAATCTGACATAATTCCTGATTAAGAACATAATTTTAAAAAATTAATATTAAACTGTATTAAAATGGCCGAAGTCACATTTGTACACACATGGAAGCTAGCAATAGGAAAACCTGGACTAGATGGGTTTTTCTATGCTAGGTCTGTGCCATGACCACCATTCTTCAGATGAGAAGTAACTCTCAAGTCTGACTCTCTGAAATTGTTCTGAAAACTCTGCTAGCTTTTCAATGTGTTTATCTCCAAGAGATTTCAAAGCTGAGAACCATTTTTCAGGTTGAATTCTTGCCCTCACATCTTCTTGTTTGATTTGTATTCAGCTGTGAATAGACTAAAATATATAAAATATAGACTAAAATAAGAAAAAGAAAATTAAAATGGCCAATATCTGTTAGCACTGTGCACTATGTGTTAATAATTTGGCTTTATTACTTATCTTTTAAATATTATTCGGAAAACAGGAAATTACCTTAAAAATTATGATTAGGTGAGCAGGGAGTATTGATATATTGAAAAAAGAGCTGTTATTTTATTTTTGTTTAAAAACATTATAATCATACTATTTTATAATATATTTTATAATATACATTGAATTTGTATTTTCCTGTTATAGAAATTTCTAGTATTAAAATACTATTCAGTCATTTTTTCTGTTTGTGTAGCAATTACCAGAATGATTTTTATGGTCTTGATGAGTTTTACAGTCTGACAGATATTTAGCATATTTCAATGAATCAGAATAATTTAGGTTTCCAGATTTACACAGTTACTCAGAAGTTTGTATGATATAACTGTATTACTTGATCATTTTTTATATATTTATCTGGTTTTGTGATCAAATTGAGGCTTTAGTTCTAACAAGAAATGGATTACTGAGATTTTACAATGGATTACTGGTTTCTAGTACTTGTACATCTAGAGATGAAATAGGGATTTCAATTGTGTATCTCTCAAGTCAGACCAGTGCAGATTATACTATTTTGATTTTTTCATTCTTGCACTAGGATTTGCATAGAAACAGTTATTCAAATTATTGAAATCCTCAGATATAATTTTCCAGTTCAGATTGAATTTATTCAGGTCAGTTTTCAGTCTGAACCAAATTTCAGAAATAGGGATAGGCTATAATTTCAACTGTTATTTAAATAAATATCTTCCATCATCACTTGACCAAGCTTCCTTGCTTGTTAAGAAATCAAATTATTCTTACAAATTTCAGTGAATGATGTTTGGCTGATTGTGATACAGAACTTGAAAACTGTTACGTAATTATGGCTTCCACCTTTAATCTTTTAAATTCAGAACCCTGGTTGATTTCTGTGAAAGAAACCAACATTTTTTTCTTTCAAGCTCAGGAGAAAAATGTGCTTTCTGAAAACAAATTAAAACTCAAATGTGGTTTAAATTGAAGCTATTAGTATATATACATTGAACACATGACACACTCCCATTTCTTAGCACAGAGTGAAGGAAATCAGTGGTCAGCAAAGCCACATGTGGCTTTTACCCAGAAGGCAAACATTTAGCACTTTCATCAGTTTCCTTTTATCTCCCTCTATCTGTCGGTACCACTTAGCTCAGTCTTCGATCTGATGAGAGGGCACTGGTGTCATGACAGAGAATGTGAGCTAATGAAAGTGTAAATCTTTGGTTCAACAGAGTAGAAAATTCCCATCTAGTCAGCAGAAACCGCAATCTGATATGACTGAGTTTTTAGTAGGTGGTGCTATTAAGTGCTTAGAGGTCCAAGATGGTTAAACTTGTGATCTTCTAAATATTAAACATTTGATTTTTTTTCCTTTAGTTACTGTTGTAGTTTTGTTTTGGCTTTTTTTTTTCTTTTTTTTTTTTAAATTTATGACAGCTTTTAACCCCAAACACCAACATGCTAATTTTATCATGTAGCATGACTCATTAAGTTAAAAATACTTTCATTAACAATGCCACAGAAGTGCAACAAATCTCAATCCAGAGTGAGAAATAATCCAAAACAGAATCAGAATTTGTGACAGTTTAATATAAGGTTCAAGTCCATGCATTAAATATTTAGCAAAGCTTTGTCAATACAGAAAGCACATTTGTGGAGTGTAAAATCTGGGCACACATAAAATTTAGATACTTATTTGCTTTGTATTAGATTATCTCACAATCTACCATCCTACCTGATCACCTCATTAAACATTTCTGAGGACAAACTCATTAAATATTTCTGAGGACAATCTGGTGATGTAGCTATTTGCTACTAAATTCCCTTGCATCTGTGTAAAAATGTAGAAAATTTGAAGAAATTGAAAAGGCTGGACCACAAGAAATAATGGATTTGTTGCTTGTTGTCTTATTAATAATTACAGATTTTTCCTACAATACTTTCTTCTGTGAACAGCATGTGAGGAATTAATATGACTTGGTTTAACTATATAAAATTTAGAATTCAAAATAATTATCCACAGATGCTTATTTAGACACTTGCAGAGGTGTTTCATTCCTTTATTTTAGACATTATAAGTGGTT
This sequence comes from Climacteris rufus, assembly GCA_013398175.1. Lineage (NCBI taxonomy): Eukaryota > Metazoa > Chordata > Aves > Passeriformes > Climacteridae > Climacteris > Climacteris rufus. The sequence continues at coordinate 392,224 of VZRZ01005079.1, read as the reverse complement.
CACAAGAAAAGTCTTTCTCTCCATTGACTACTATGAAGGAAGCCCAAGCTGCCAATTTTCACTAACATCCAGTTTGTGCTAAGGATCAATCTGATTAATCAAACATCTCTATTTCTTCAAGGATTGTGCTGGCTGCTCATTTTCACTAGTCTGGCATTTTGCTGCCAGCTTGTAACGCACCTTGTTTAGAACACCCTGAGAAAGGGCGACAAGAGGTCTCCAGTGTGCAAACACCAATATGGTGAGAGTGATACCTGACATACATTGACCTGAGAAAGCCTCAGCAAGGCTGGAGAAAGGCTGGCATTTAAAGTACCTACACAGAGAAAAAAAATCTCTTGAAGGCTGCAAGAAATAAAAATAAAAATCATAGAAAATTTTACATCAGTCACTCAGAGTTTTCCATTTTACCAAAAAAAGCGAACACTTAGGATAAATTATTCTCTTGGGATGTCTGCCATTCCATGCATAATTACACAGGAAAGATGGGATTTCAGAAAACATCCATATTCTTGACTAGCTTGCTGTGAATGCTAGTTCTGTGTGAACCTTTGACTGTCAGCATTCATTTTGTAGTTAGGAGGCATTTGGTGATCTTTCAGCATATAAGATCTCTTCTGAGGATCTATTTTGCACTGGTATTTGTCAAACACCTTAGTTATAGCAAAGCTATCATTTTAAGAAAATAATTAATTATAGAATCTGAGCAATACTATTTTGTTCCAATTTTACATAACAACGGTTGTTTTTGTCATAGAGCTAGATTATTGTCAATTACAATTAGGGTTTCTCTTTCATTTTGATTTTTGCATCTTTTTAACAACTCTGCAACATTGCCCTAGAAACAATTTGCAGCAAAATTAAGATATATGCTTTAGCAGTTCACAGGAATTAAGAATATGCTGAGATGTACTTTTTATATATATTTTAAATACTATTAACATCCTGCATTTTTTCCTAGGGAAACAAGTATTCAGATATTCAGAATCTGAAAATTACATTATTAACTTCACCATCAGTGATAATGTTCACATTGCTTGTGAACACTACATTTTCTGATAATGATTCTAAGAATAAAAAATACCTGAAAATCATCTTGACTGAAAGGGTTTCAGCTATTCAAAATTACTTGTGATTAATTGTTTAGCATTTCTAAGTCTCAAGATTCACAGAACATTAAAATTAATCAGACAAGTTGCAGCATCTCCATTAAGAAGCTTTATGGTAATGATTTTACTCTTTCTCTTTGGTAACATGACTCTGCAATAGATCCGACTAACCATTTCAATATAAAGCTCTGCTTTGAAACTCAAAAAATCCAAATTATTAATTTAAAACATTCAACTGCCAACAATGCCAAAAAAACCCCCCAATGATTTCAAGCTCTAGGTTATTTTGCATCATGTGATTCAAAGAATAATACATGCAAAGCTGCAGTGTCAACAATGTGACATCCATTAACACTGATGCAAATGTGTTTTGACAGGTGATATTGCACTTAAACTTTTTCACAGTGTTTCCAGGAATGTGCAAAAGAATCAAGTAGACAAACAAATGCAATTCTTTTTATACTATCTTTTATGTTCCTGTTCATCATGTACAACACCATATTCTGTTCCTTCACAGTTAATGCAAGGGATAGAAAGTCACCAACAGGGCTACATTCTGAAAGAGAACATTTTTTTATTTTTCATCTTCTGTTTTACTGTTGGCAGCTGCTTGGCATATTCCAGCTTTCTGTTGGATGACAAAACATCCATCTGCATTTTTATTGTTCTTTTGTTGGGTTTAATTTTTTCTTTTTTTTTTTTCTTTTAAATAGATTATAAAGGAAAAAGACAGATAAAGTTCACTTTATGCCAGTGATAACCTAAATATTAATTTCCTTATCCCTGTAATAATGTCAACACACTTCTGTGGGTGGATAGTCTGGACACAGAGATTATTCACTTACACATTTTTCATATACTATTTAAGTAATGAAAGAATTAAAAAATGCAATTAAGATTATTCAAACAAACCCCAAACCTCTGAAACATCAATGGACAGAAGAGATTTGAGCTCTAAAGAATTAGAAATGATTTTGTCTGAGACAAGCCACAGAGAGCAGAGTAAATATTATTTGATGCAATTCCATTGCAGCTTGACACAGGACAGTAGACAGAAAAGTATCTCTGAAAAACTGAAAGCAAAATGTTGGGAAGTGCAGTTGGCCAGCTTTTCACTTAATAGTTAAATCCCTCCCTTCCAGATTCATCTCAGCTAAAAGGAAGTTACTGACAGAGAGAAATCATTGCTATGTCTTTCACTAGTGTCCTTTGAATGGATAGGTTAGGAACGATGCATTTTAAAATGTGTTTTCTCAGTGACATACATTTCTGTGACTAGAAACATGACCTTTAGTCAGAGACACAACCATAATATGTTAACTTGGAAATACTTCTTGGATATACTGATAACAATTATTCGTTGCTTACTGCAAGGAGTAATAACAAGGATGCAAATAATAGGAGTGGAGTTTGTATCATGAATTACATCCTTTATACAGCCTTGTTTCCAAAGCAACTCCTCTAAAATCTGTGGTATTCACTTTCAGTGCTGTTACTATGTCAGATCAGTTATAATAATTGTGCTTTCCTCCAGTCATTCAAAATAGAATATATGGTGAAAAAATAGTGTGCTATGTTGCATGTGTTATACAGTGTACACTTAACATTTGCCCAAGAAAGCCCAACTTCCATTTTAAGAAAAAGTAATTATTAACAAGATTTTGATTGGTGACACAGTTAACTCACTGCAAATTGTACTTAAAAACTACTTTCATAAGTATAATTTTCAAAATGTGTCTGCTGTTTCTTCCCTTCTTACCCTGCACAATATCTTACACGATCCTTAGTCCTGCTGACACTGATGACTGTTTCATGCAAGTAAATATTATTTAGAGCGTGGCTGCAAAAAATTGGTTAAGTGTGAAAAGTGTGGTGTGGTATATTGATATGTTTTGCAATCAATAGGCATTTAAACTGGCAATGTCTTTTGTGGTGTGAAATTCTGTTTTATCCATCTCAAAGTCCAAAGACTATTGATTCATATCAGTAAGGTACAAGCTGTGGTGTTAATTCTCTCTTGGGTGTCTGTTTGTAGCTTATTCTATGATTAACAGATGCTTTTAAAATGCTTTAAAACTGAAATTTGTACTTCTGGATTAAGTATATTCAGAAAGTGTTGTGGACTTTTATTTCACCACCTGTGTAATTGTTACTGAATACTGTGAACTGCTACTAAGTTCAGCATAAAATTATTTCCATGTTTAAAAGTGCATAAAATTACTTTTTATAACGTAAAATCACTATCTGATGTCCTTGAATCCTAAGTAAAAAATATATTAGGAAAAAATTTGCATAATTTTTAAATGTAAAAAAAAGAGTCTAACATTTTTTTATCTCTGAATTTTCTCTCAGAATTTTGTGAATGCATCATAATTACTATGGGCTTGAAAATTAAATAGAAAATATTGTACACTCTGTGCATACTGCTGTTCCACATAATAAAAACTTTGATATTTCCTAGATTCTGCACGTGTTCCTTCTCATAGACACAAATCTCCATTGTAAAATCATTTCTGTTGGTTTGGTTTCTGTTCTTTTCCCTAGAACAGTTTCTTCTGAAGTTTGTACACAATTCCTACTTCAGAGTTAATCATATACTGTGCCAGAACTGAAATTAAAATGGCAGGATTTGTTTGTACCTGCCTTGAAATGCAAAAATACCTGCTAGTGTAGAATATTTTCCACAGTAGATGTCCCATATGATTCCACAAAAATTGCTTGGCAAGAATACAAAAGCTAACTAAATTTCGTGTCAAAAAAAAAAGAAAAAAAAATCTTAAACACCATATTTGAAAATGTAGGATTTTTCCAAATATTATTTTAGATATGTTCTTATAGATCTTTAGTCAACGAAGTACCTAATAATATTTTTTAATCTGTTGAATGGGTATAAACTCAAATGCATGTGTAATGACTGAATTGTAAGAGAGAGGCCCTACTACCGGCTCAGAACTCTTATGAGCTGCTGATTGGTTTTGGTATTAAATGTGTGTTTCTGTTGGTATAGCAGTGAAATGATACTAATAGACTTGCCACTCTTCTGCCTAATAGAGCAGGACAGTATAGCAGTTACACAAAAAGGCCAGTAATACCTCTTCTATTCTTCCATCCAATTAAATAGAACTGAAAATATTTAGGAAAAGTTTATGACCTAGTGTTCAAGAAGCAATGGGAAAGTTTTCACTATGTGTTTTACCCCCAAAAACACTGTTCTCAATTAATCCATCTAAAATACCAAGAAATAAGTCTCAACATGAGGAAAATCAGTCAGTTGGCACTGAATTTTCTGAAGTATTGTAATAAAGACAAAACCTCATTTTACTGAATACAGACACTGATTTATCGAAGATCATTATTGAGGTGGTATTGAGCCGCTGCTGTTTGTACATCGAAGATACTTGGTTTGTTTTACCATAAACATTGTCAGAACATGGAAACGCTGTATATAATTAATTTTTTTGTTATAGCTGCATCAGTAATCAAACAGCAGAGAATTTTTCACTTAATGTATTTTTTAAATTAGGTTCTTAATAAAATGAAAATGAAGATGACGGATGCTTTTAAGTAATTATCAAAGTTTGAACTATTTTGATATTTCTGCATTGAAAAAAAAAGAAGAAATCTGCAACTTTGGAAAAAAATAATGATAATTTTTCAGGGATCAATCAGAGATAATACGATCAAGCCTCAACTCTGTCACTGAGAACTCGTCCTGTGTTGTGAATTTCAAAGGAGATGATGTTTTACAATAACCATGAAAGGACTTTATGAAAAAAATATAATGACTCACAAAAAATTCTGTAGTTCTTGGGTTCCTGATACTCTATTCCTCTTTGTTGCACATCTACTGCTACACTTGGTAATCCCTGTATCCATTTGGCATATTCAGTCATATTTAAAAAAATAAGGCACACTGCCTGCAACAGGTTTGCTATTTTAAAAACTTGCCCTTTGTATGCTCCATGTAACAGGATTCCATTGCAGACTTCCCACTCCCAGTTCACAACTATGTAAGCGCCAGAGAAACAGTCTACCTCTGAATAAGCACAGTCTCTTGTCTGTGAAAGTTTCATGCATGCCTTTTCATGTTCTTTAGCATCCTACACACTGTCAAGTTATACTTCGTGTTGCACTGCACTGCAGGTTTGGCATGGTGCAGCAGGCCACCCCACACACCCATACATAGGACAGATTCATGACCAGAGTGAGGGCTTGGAGGGTATTTCTTCTTGTAATGACATTAGTAACAAAAAAATTAAGACTCTTGGGAGGTATTAAGTTCATGTAGCAACACAGTAGTCTGAATTGTGTCAAAAGGCTCTTAGAACACACAAGCCTCAAAAAGGAAAAATGTGTCTTGTTATCTGAGCTAACAGACGCCAAGTGCATTTTATTATGTCTCTTTGCATTAGGAAGCAGCCATTAAATAAAAGCAAAGCTTTCTAAAGTGCCCTAGAGGGAATACACAAGGAAGTGTGCTTCAAATGCCCTCTGTGCTGTTGGTATTACTGCAATGCTTGTTTCATACACAGTAACTTTTCTGCTTTCTCTTCCCTGCAAGTGATACCACAGTTGAAATGATTTAATGCTGAATTATTCGCTTCTGAAATAATAGACACTATCCTTGCTCCCTAACGATAACATCATTGCCTGCAACAGATTCTTTATGACATATTAAACAGCAGAAATACCCTACACAGCTGTCAGCTATTATTTTCTGGGTAGGTAACAATTTTGGATTCTTAAGGTATATACATACAGTAGAAAGAAATAATAAAGCAAGCCACTAACTAATTAAACAAAACAAAACAAAACAAAACAAAACCAACCAACCAAAAAACCCAACAAAAAAACCTGAACCATTCCTGTATTATCTTATTTTTTCAGAGTAGGTCACTGAACACTGAAAATAAAACCTAATTACTCCCAGTTGAAAAGTTCAATGTCACTATTATGGTATGACCTACTTTCTGAAGCTCTGAAATTTTTGGCTTGGTGGATAATGGTTGAATATATTTTTTCACTATACAGGCAGCCCTTTGGATCATTTTTAATATACCACAAAAACCTGAACATTCACTTAAATAAATTGATACTATAATTAGACAAATTCATGGAAAATTTAGGTGAATCATGACAAGCAAAAAAGTGGTACAATTATATAGGGCTAGAATACATATTTATGATTAGAATCAGATGCAGATTCGGTTGTATAAATAGCATGAATTATACATATTATTAAAATGAAGTAAATATAGCACCCGCCATTAATTTCATAATAGGTATTTATGAACTCTGCATTTCAGTATTTTTATCTAATGACATTATTCATTTAAATTCTGATCCGTGCATGAATGTTTCCACTGGCCATTAGTTTTGTTTAGAAGTGAAGACATGTCATTGTGTGAAAAATGGGAGTTATTAGGAGTTTGTTGGACTGATAGAAACTATGAAATTAAATCAAGTAATTGGCTTGCTTTTCAATTTATTTACCCCAGTATCTTGACTGAAAAGAAATCTAAATGTCTTTAGTCGTTTTATGGAAAACTTGTCTTTGACTTGCTATGCTTAGCATATTATCCTCAGACAGATATCTTAAAGAGCTGAAATATGAGCAAATGACAGACTGAAATGTTTTAAAAATATGGGCTTTTGATGAGTAAGGTAAGTATGACAAACACAGTAGCTACATAAATAAGTGACTGTTGAGTTGTTAAAATAGAAATATTTAAATTTATTTACGTGCTGCGTTGTGGAAAAAAATGTAAACATTATGTTTTGTGGCAATGTAAAAGGGTTTGCTAATTGGTTTCAGAATCTCAGGTATCAAAAAAAGTAATTGCAAGTGTGGCTGAAGCAAACAATTGGACGGTCGAGATTCACAATGTATAGAGACTATTATTAGAACAATATTTTGTCATAAACTATGTGAATACACCTTTTTTTCTTAAATGTATTAATGTAAGTGGATTTCCTTTCAAATTTGTAGAAAAAAATTTTCATCCAAATGATTACTTAAAAACCACTTCATTTGTTTATTAGTTGAGACAAAGAATCACATGGATCATACTATCAAATATATGTAATGAATATGTAACACTTCTGTTAAATCTTGACAGATATCATATTCATAAAGCAAGCCTTTCCAAAAACTAATTGTGATGTCTAAAAGCTTTGCTTTTTAGGTATTATATTCTATGTTTGGTATTTTGTTCCCCTTCCTAGTGGAGAAAAGGTTGTGCACCTGCATCTCAGAAAGTCAATTGTATCTCAGGCTGCATTAAAAAAAAAATCATGTCTAGCATGGGAAGTGGTTCTGCCCCTCTACTCTGAATTTATGTCATCTAGAGTTCTGTGTCCATCTGTCATGTTCCAGTATGGGGAACCACGAAGAGTTCTTTTAAAAACAGATGGTCTGAGACAAAGTTAAGTCAAACGAAACAAATATGGTATCTGAGAACAGTTTATTAATAAATACCCTGGCTGGGGAGGGGATAGAAAAGTGGGAAAGAAAGGGGAAAACGGACAGTACGTCACCACCAGAGGCCCGGGGGCTCCGTTGGCGTCTCGAAGCACACTGCGAGTTGAGGCCTCCGCGTGGCTCGGCGCGATGGCGGCTGGGCCCTCCCATCGGTGCTTCCTGATCCGTGGGTGCTGCACAGGGAGCAGGCGGCTGTGGGTCACTGCTGGCTGCTCCGTCAGCCACTGGGCAAGGCGAAGGTGGCTGTGGATCGCTGCTGGCTGTTCCGCTGGGCGCAGGACAGGTTGTTGTGGCGGCAGGCTGCTCAGTGAAGACACACAGCGAAGGTAGGACAAGCAGGCAGGGCAGAGGTAGTTCTGTAGGGAGCCGAAGCCTCCAACAACTCCTTCCTCACTAATAAACGGAAAATGGCCGGTGTCCTCGAGGCGCAGTTCACTGTTTTTATAGCCCAATTTCCCGGGCATCTTTTTCCGGGCATCCGGAGTCTGGCCCGCCTGCAAGCAAGGGGGTCACTTGCAGCCCAGTCTTTCTCTGATCGGCTGCCAGGCGAAGTCTCCACAGGGACAGGTTTGCCCTCCATCCCCATGTCAGAAATGGATCCATATAATGTTGAGGCATAAAGAGAAATTAAACTGGTTCCTCTCACCATCTCTGGGGTCCCAAGTGCAAGAATGACATGGGCGTGTTAAAGTAGGTTAGAGGAGGGCCATGAAAATTGTCGGAGGACTTGAACACCTCTCCTATGCAGATAGGCTGAGTTTTATTATGATGGGTGTGGTGTGACACTGGAACAGGTTGCCCAGAGTAGGTGTAGATGCTCATTCCTGGAAGTGTTTAAGGCCAGGTTGGATGGGGCTTTGAGAACTTGATCTAATGAAAGGTGTACCTCCTCATGGAAGAGGGGTTGTACTAGATGATCTTTAAAGATCCTACCAACCAGAATCATTCCATGATTTT
>VZRZ01005079.1:315865-383631 GCA_013398175.1 Climacteris rufus | reverse complement strand
CTTGCCAGTTTTTTTTTTTTTCATTTTTGGGTTTTTTTTTTTTTTTTTTTTTTTTTGTCTGAAAGTATTAAAAGCAATGGGGAGGAGATACAAACTCAAAGCTATGTAAAAAAGCTTACCACAGGTTTGTGCTTCTGTTTGCAGGAAATGTTTATAAACGAGAAAGTGAAGAAAAACCAATAAGTAATGAATAATATATTCCTATATTTTCTGAAAAAAAATTTTGATTGCTTTCCCAAATGAAACTCTATTCGAATGATTTTGTGATTACAATGAATGATATAAAATATCAAAAAGTATAGTCCAACAAAATAAAGACTGTACCAAGAGAAATTCATAGAATCATAGAATGGTTTGGATTGGAAGGAATCTTTCTTTAAAGACCATCTTGTCCAAATTGTCTGTCATGGGCAAGGACATATTTTACTAGATCAAGTTATTCAATGCCCATCCCACCTGACTTTGAATACTTCCAGTGATGGAACAAATATATTTTCTGTCATTAAAAAGTGTATCTAGAATATTAATTTTGCCCTGGCTGAAGTACAGAGGTCCTTGCAAATATCTTATTTAAGGGCAAATTTTTCCATTTTGTAAAAGAAAAAAATAATAATAATTTTAACTGAGAATAAATTTAAAGAAGAATATTTCATCTTATGTACATGAAAGTAAATAAACTGCATTTGAATTTAATATACTCTTAACTCCTTCATGATTTGTGGCAAAAAACAAAACTTGTAAAGAATATTGGTTAGGACCTTAGATCATAGGCTGCAATTAAATGACAAAAGGCCTCAGAAGGATCAGTTATCAATTATCTTTAATCTAAAAAGTTACTATAATGCTTAGGCTGCTTCCCATGATCACCTAAACTGATCCTTTGTGAGACCTGTATTAAAATGAAGTGAGCAAAGGTGACAGGAAAAAAGTCTCATCAAACAATTAGGTTCCATAAGTAGATAGATTTCACTCTTAAGATCTCATTTACCCAGTAATTTTCAAGTAATTAAAAAATAAAATCAGGTTCCAACTTTCCATATCCAAGTCATTATATATGTAAATATAGAAATGCTACAACTATAGCTATGTAACTATAATGATCACCATTCTAATAATGGGATGGCGGCTTCTGTCCAATTTAGACTAGTAAGAAAGCATTCACAAATTAAAGTTTGCAGAAAAAAATTATTTTACATCTCAGTTCTGATATTTCAAATATTTTCTTTCTTTCTTTTTTTTTTTTTTTTTAATTTGGGTACATAATCTGCTTAGGCTTTTTCTACTTATGTACAAAAAAAATACATTCTAGCCTAAAACATTCTAGCCAGATTTTCAGCAGAATTTAACATTCTAGACAACTAATACAAAACGCTAAGTAAGCAAAAAAAAAATCAAATGCTAATTTTGTGATTTGAAAAAAAAAGTGTTATTGTATAAATGATCAAAATTCTATTGAATATCTAATTATTTAGGGTTTTTTTTACTGTTTGAAGTGAACGCGTTTATGTGTGTTCCTGTCTTTAAGTGTGTTATGAGCCATGATGTTTCAGCCTGGTGCTGAAACCTGTCTGAATCATCTGAAACAAGTCTGTAGACAATCCATTTAAATCACAGAAATAACCAAAATAAAAACAGCTTGAAGCTGGACTGCTAGACCTGCAATGTATTTTTCATTCTCTTTGTAGAGGACATTGTCAATATTGCTATAATCAATAAATGACAATTTTGTACAATCAACTTTATCACAGCTACCTCTAGTGTCAGAATAAGTTGCATATATCTTTAGAGATGAAGGACACTATACACTTTATTACATTTATGCAAAACTTTATTAATCCCTACTTTACCAGTGTCAATTTGACACAATATTTTTTAAATTAGATCCTTTGATTACTACATATTTTACAATTAAATCAATTTTTAATTCACATTTTGTGTGACATAATTATGCAAATACAAAATATGTGCTGGTACCAAAATATCCTAGTCATGATTTAGGAATGGTAATTTAGTACCCTCATCCCCTTGGCCCCCTGCTGCCGCCTCCCAGACTGTCCCAAACCAGACACTTATCACTCCCCACCTTCTTGATCTGAGGATGGATTTGAGAACTCAAGCCATAAAAAGGTGAAAATTGTAGGTTGAGATAAGAACAATTTACTGGAAACAGTCATGAGATAAGAAAATGAACACTAACAGCAACAATATAAATAATAAAAGTGTACAAAGAGAGGGTGATTTACATGCAAAATTGCTCATCCTCAGAGCCCAACTGGACACAGCAAAATGCTGAGATAATGAACAATGGCCAATACTTTCTCCTCTTCTCTTCTACTCTTTAGCAGATGTTAGGCTACTTGTATAGATGTTTGCATAGTGACACATCGCTACTGTTGCAATTAATAATCACTTACATTTTTGTATTTTTTTTGTTTTAATACGTGCTCAGAAAAATCTGCTATCACTGTAGTCATATACCACAATACATCAAATTAATTTTTTTTGAAAAATATTTTCTAGAGTTTGGTTATGATTGATATAAAGTGCCTCTTTCTATAAGATAAAGTGTGTGTTTTAATAAAGAAGGTAACATTAGGGAAAATATATTTGTCTTTAAATTGGTCTTTCTATTTAAAACATTATGACATTATCTAGAAAAAAATTACTTAGAGTAGCCAGCATTTGTTATGTTTAATAAGGAAAAATGGTAGAACTAAATGGTGCAGCATAATGCTAACCATTTCGCCTTGGATTATAGGGGCTTTATTCTTCTGTCTGTCCCTGTCTTCCAGCTCAGAGGTCTGAGTACTTGAAGAATAGCTGATTTTACTCTGGAAAACTAAGGTAAAGAACACATTTGGTACCTTAGCCTTTGCCTCATCCCTAGTCTCCATGTTTCCCCTCTGCATCCAGTAAACGATGGAGATTCTCCTTAGCTATCCTTTTACTGCTAATGCACCAGTAGCCAGAATAAGTTATTTTTGGATGATTTTTTATTTATTAAAGGATATATCAAGATTGAAAAATTTTTGACAAAATAATAAAGTTCATTCATACACAAAGCGACTATACTTGTTTCCTGAAAGTGATGGTAGGGGAAGGTGATGTGCAAATTCTGGCCTTTTTTTTCCAGGTCAAACTGATTCTGATGAGGATGTAGTCCTGGAAAAAAATATGTTATTTCCTGCAGTTATAATTATTAGCTTATTCATGTTTGTTGTCTCTTCAATTCAATAATCATTGACATATATATAAGAAGAACTGACTTGTGTTTTATCACAGACCATAGGAATATTTATCAAAAGAATTTAACCTAGATAATTCAGAATGGGCTTCTGTTATGATTATTGATCTGAATTGCATCAGCAGTTGACAGGCCAATGAGGTAATAAATTAACTGAGATGGTTATAAAATATATACTGAATACCTTTGTATGAATATGTACTTACAGCTCCTACTATTTATAAATGTATGTTTCTTTCATTTTAACACTAATTTGCTACATCTCTAGTCCTGAGTCACCTGCCATCTTGAAGTAAGAATCATCATATGGTTCAATGAAGCTATTGTGCTGCTAGAAATTTTGACATTCAATTGCCACCTGTCAGTCCAGTCTTGTTAATTTGACAGTTTTTCTGATATTCTCTGTTTTATTTCTTCTCTGTTTTTCCGTAAAGAATATATTATATTAGTTAAACAGAAGCCCAGGTAATCAACTGTGATAATAAAATTATTTGGAATTGCTACACATATTTTATTTATTATTTACTTATATTGTGGGTTTGTTCTTGCTTGTTCTTCCATCTGTTCTTTACTTTCTGTTTCTGTTTGAGAACTTCAGGCTTTTTAACTTTAGGAAAGAGCAGAGAAAATTTTTACAGAATACTACCCAAATTATTACCATCTGCTATTACTAATGGAAAAATATTTTGGCACCTAAGTGATTTGCAGAAAGTAAGGATCTTTAAACCTGATTTTACTATAATATGAATGTTTTCTAAAGTGAATCATTACTCAGTGTTCATAGTACTGGAAAATCTGTTCACGCTAGAGAATTTCTAATAAGATGAAAAGCAGAGATAATTATATAAAAAAAAAAGCAAAGTTCAGTCTCTTCCCTAAAGAAACTGAATTTCAGGAATACACACTTATATGTAACATTATATGTTACATTAAAAATATATTTAATGTTTTATGTTCTAGCAGATTTGAAATAGCAGACAAATTGGAATGGCATTGTAAAAACCAGTCAGTTTATCACTTTCCTAGGGGGAAAAAAAAGATTATGGATGAAAATATTGTGAAATGGTTTCTTAAAAACAAGTGATGAAAGTGTTGTTACTGTATTTTATTCTTTTTCAAAGTAAAAAGAATTCTTCATTCCTAAGATATAGAGTGCTGCCCTTCATCTGGAAATGTTCTTATTAGCCCAGAATTTTATTACTCAGGGATTTCAAGAAAAGTTTAGGGGTTTTTGGAGTGGTCCAGTGCAGAATTGAAACTGAAACAATACCCACATCTCTCACAGGCTACTGACTATGTGGCAATAGGTGTTGCAAAAACCGAATTTAAGTATGATTTTTGATAATTTTTTTGAGAAAAATTGAAATCTTGTTTTCCATTCTTGCAAAAAGTTTTCCAAAAAGCTTCTTCTATGGATCTTGAATAAATCACCTCAAGTCTTATGAGTTAAAGTTCTTTAAACTTTGTTGGCTACATATGTACTCCTGAGTGTGAAGGAATGTCATTAGGAACTGAAACTCACCGGTCTACAACTTTATTTGTTAAATGTATTCCGAGCATCAGTCACCATTTTTAAATTAGCAAGCTCCAAAATAATACACTTGCATAATTTGAAAGTTTGCACGAACCAAGTACCATTCCAACAGGCATACTGTACTATACTAAGCCATTTAGTTTTGGGTTGGAAAAATTTTTAAACATAAAGACAAAGTCCATTCTGTGCTGGGTGTCAAGTTTAATTCATGAACACAAATGTAGCTACCTGGACTGTTCTATGAACTTTACTGCATTTTGTAGCTATTTTGAGTGCTTTTTGTTTCTGATTTTTGCAGTTTTGTTAATGCCAATGTCAAAATATGATATAATATAACAGTAATGGTTTCACAAATGCTGTTTTGGTTAGGATTTCTCAGTGGAATGGAAAGTCAAGCAGAGGCGAGGCTTCATCCTATAGCTTCCTGCAATAATTATCAGCCAGAGCAGTGTATGCAATTCAGACCGTGTGAGCCAGTTACTGCTTTCCCACTGCATTAAGTTCAAAACGCCTTGTTGGTTTCATAGTTAGGTACTTCATGGATTTCATTTACTTCTTAAGTTATTGCAGCAGACTCTAAATATTTTTTTTTTCCATAATCATTGACCAGTTCTGTGGCAGTGTATGTGGCAAGTTACAGCCCCACAGGCTTAAGACTGGTGGACTCAGCCCCTGCCTGAGCCACACTCCATTGTCAGGGTGAGCTTGCTGGCTCACCCCCAGCATTGTTTACATGTTTCAGTTTATTGGTTAATCAAGGCATTACCTCATGTTCTATGTAAGGTTATGTTCAGGAAGCTTCATGGCTGTTCAGTTTCCCATTGGTTCCATGTAAATCCCTGTACCCCAACTGGTTGCTCTCCCCTGCTTGTATCCCGATAAATCCCCTGCTTTCCCCGTGCTCGCTGCCTGGTCCCTGAAGCCTTCAGCTCTTCCCGATCCTCGCGCCGCATCTCCCGGACCTCGGACCCTCCCCTGCCTTCCCTGCTGCCTCTCCCCGGGAAATAAAAGAGCTGGAAATCACACCAGAGCCCTTCTCTCGGGTCTTTGTCCTTGCCTGCGCCCGTAACATCAGCCCAGAGATCGCTCTCCCCAGAGGAGCCAGGACCAAACGAAGCTGCCAGAGGACTCCCTGCTTCTAGGGAAGCTGCGAGCCGCAGCCCCTGGGAATCCAGGGTCACTCCCAGACTATCGCTGAGTGGCCTTGAGCAGCCACTCGGGAACAGCGTAACCGTTCCTATCCTTATCCCTTCCAGTATCTTTTAATGTTAGTATAATTCATTATTTGCTCTTTGTCTCACTTCAGGGTTGCAAAGCTCTGTGGGTTACAGATGTGAAAATAGAGGTAACGTTCTGAAGGACTAATGAGTTTTAAACACAGATGACAATGGGAGCATTTAATAGAAAAATTATGGGTATATGATAAAAGTGAAAAGAAAGCATTCCTATAAATTGAAGTCCTGACTTGATCAAAGTAAGTATTAGAACTTCCTCTGCCTTCATCAGGGCCAGGCTTTCACTTACCTTGTCTATTTAACATTTTCTAAAACCAAAGAGCAACCCTGAGTTCAAGCCAGCAGGAAACATACTGACATAAATATGAATGTGGTTTTAATTAGAGCCAAGAGAATAATGGACTTCTTTTTGTGAGTAGATGAGTCAAAAATCCTATAAATATTTTATTTTATTTTATTTTATTTTATTTTATTTTAATTTCACACTGGCAGTAACAAATGCTTTATTTGCTCTCTTCTATTTTTTCATATTTTGACTCATAAAAATATACTTTTCAAAATAAAAAGTAATAAAACCTTCCATAAACTGTTGAGTCAAAGTTCTAACCCTTCCCAAAAACAGTAAGCTTGAAAATACGGAATGGATATATTTTCTAAAACTTTTGTTTATTGTGTAGATGAAACCTTTTATTTAGCCTTTTGTGTCTGTCTCAGTGGGACAGCAGGATGCACCTGAACCATGTTCAGTGCACATTCAGAACAGTGTCATATTTCTTATACTCTAAGGCAGTGTCATAAACCTATAAGTAAGAGAAAGAAATAGCATCAGTTTTATTATAAGGAAAACATTTATACAATTGTACATTTTGGGGCAGCTGGCATTTGTTTGTGTATTATTTTGTACTTTCCTCTTAACCATTAGGTATCATTATTTTCGTTTGGTATGGATTTCTCCATTACACTATTTAAATGCCCCTTTGTCTCAGGGCCTTTGATGCTTCTGGTCTGCTAGAGAAAAATGTTCCTGAGGAATGTCCTCGTTTAAGATAAGACCTTGCATGTATAATATGTAAAGTTTTAGAAAGTCATCCTACATGCAATGAAGAAATCACCATGCTTTAATGTAATGAAAATATTTCTGCTAGCTTCTTGAGGGGCCACTGCATCCAATGAGCAATACTAGTTTACTCCTGGGGTGCTTGGGGTAGGGACAACCCTGAAGGTGTGGGTAAGGACAGAGAGCACCTTCAGGGTGAGGCACAAGGTACAACATGGTTGCTTGCACTTGGCTCAGGTTTACTGAAAATATTTTTGTTATTTTATGAGAAAAAAGGTGAGGTAAAGCAATGTGAGACAAGTAAGAACTCAAACAGAAGCACACTTGTTATGGGGAAGACAAACCAAAGATGGAAGAGGAAAAGTTCTGCAAAGTTATAAAGGTCCAAGGAAAATGTAATCAGAAGATGGTAAATCAGAAATCAAGGGTCAGATGCTCCAAGGGTTAGTGGTGGCTGACCTGACTCCACCAGACTGGAAGGTGGTTGGTTGCAAAGTCTCATCAGGTTATTTGCATCAGGTATGGAGAACATTAACTTAGCAGACCATTAGTCCCAGCTATTGTATATATCAACGATTAAATAATTGTTGTGTATGCCTGAATAGTATAAATTTCCAACCCAAAACCATTCTATGATTTTATGGGGTCTAAGCCTGCATGGTAGAAGAAACTGGAACAAAAATGACCTATATATTCCATTTGCAAAGCTACTTGATATTATGCATGAAACTTCATTGGGATGTGACAACGCTTTCTGTCTCTATTTCACTGAGCAACTGTAAGAGCTTGTCTCTGAAGTTAGATCCTGTGTGTTCTCCTTATCAGAGTATACCTTGCTGGAGGATCCTGACATCTACTTCTGTAGACAGAATTGTAAAGTTAGATAAATGTCAATAATGTGAAGTTAAATGCAGTGATAACATGACAGTTAAATGCAGTTCTTCTGAGCAAATTTTCTTCTTTTTTTTTTTTTGAAAGGAAAATGGTAATTTCTACCTGAGCCGGGACCTTTCACCCCCCGGGTGCCACAAGAGCTTATCTGTTTGAAACCAAGGAGTGTGTGCTCTCCTGATAGCCCCAGAATCCCCTGGCACCAAGAGGACACACGGAAAAGGCTGATAAACATCCTCGGCCCAAAAGGGCAGGATGTAGGAGATAAGCTGGAATTTGTGACTGACAGTCAAATAGTATTTTACTTACTATAAAAGACAGCTGTATTTTTCCTTTGGTGGAGCAATCTCCCATACACCTTCTGAAGTGTCTGGAAAGGTTTCTTTCTGGGATTCCGAGATGTCGGATTCCTGTATTTTCTTCTCTCCATGGAGATGAGAGACAAAGGAAACCACCTGTACACCTCTACTAATTGGTAAGTTGCATTGGCTTCCTAATTCTACATTTCCTTGGCTAGCTATAATATAGGTACCTTTATTGTGCACTAAACTACTAGTAGCTTTCTTTGTGTTATTCCATGTAGTAATAGCCTGTTAGAGTTGTAGTTTCATATGTGTTTTTCTGTGTCTATTCAATAAACCTATCATATTGTAATAGACCTGATCTCCATCGATAATGAACAAGAGAGGTAACAGAGTTTCTGGAGAGCAGGTCACTCTAATAGAATTAAAATCTGTCTAGGTGTCTTTCACATTCGTAACACTACCTAAGCAAGTAAACTACCTTTTTGTTTCTCTCTTCTTTCCTCCTTCTGACCCCTGACCCTCAAATGACTCATGTACCTATCAAGAACATCAGAAAAACAGTGCAGTTTCCTGTCCTATCAGAACCAGTATGAACACAATGAATGAATCGTTAAAATTATACATCACTTGTGTCTTAGATAACATTCATAGAAAAGATTTGTCACATTAACCTGAGGGAACAGAAGAGAGGGTCTCCTCCTTTCTGTAATACACAGGGACTGAATATTAATTGGTGACATCACAGACTTCTGTTGACAACACATATCTCCTTGTAATTCAGCTGTGTTTAGCCAAGTGTTTACTTTACACATCCAATTATCCATGACTGTGGGCAAACCACTCATGTTTGAAAACAGTATCTTCCTTTTTATCATGCCTAGTAGCAAAACGGGCCACTTTTATATGTAGTATCTGCCCTTCCAGGAGCACATTTAAATAATAAAGGAGCTTTATCTTAAAAGTTTTTTTGAGGATTTAGTTACCAATTTTTGAGACTAAACATCTGGATTCTAAGAGGAGGAAAAAGTACAGGTCTCATGTTTAATGCAGTTGCAGAAATTTGAAGGCTGAAACTATAATGTTTAAACAAAAAAAAAAAGTCATCAATCCCTTGTCATTTTCTTTCTGGAATATATTTCATATTTATAGATACAAAGCTGTTATTCCCTCAGGTTATTTTAAATAGTCACAGTTTAAACATTTTCTGGCTGATACTCAGCAGAAAAATTAGATAACAAATACAGTAGTTTTGAACTGCAAATATAAATGGGTACAGAAGCAAAGAATCGCATTTTTCTCCTTTTTTTTTTTTTTTTAATCTGGCTGTGCCTGTAAATTATTTTGGGGCCTTTGTAATGCCATTGTTACTGAAAAACAATTTATTTGGAATAAGTGTATAATAAGAAAAATCAATTTAGAAGGTGAACACAATCTCTGGATATGTGATAGAGACTGAAAAGAAAGTATAAACACAGCCAATGATTTGCCTGCTATATTTAATTCTACTGAAGCCACAGTGTATGGTGAAATTCTGTGCTGGCAAAGACTATAATGAGAGCACAGATTTGGTCTCCATAATGTCTTGACACACTTTACTAAGCAGTTTTTCATATGAAATAGTTGTGATTAAAATTAAAAAAAAAATTAAAAATGCTTATGAAACCAATGGTGTGAATTTGTACAAGGGAAATAGATAAAAAGGCTAAACCTTCACTAGATTAAGGGCTAACATTACTTGATGTGGATTAATCTACTGTCTTCTGTGGCCGATCAAAGGTGATTTACAGCACCTAAACTTGGTCTTGTCATTCGAATGTTCCTCAGAAGGAGCCTTTATTCACTCTAAAATGAAACTTGTACTAAGACTTGAAGTACCACCTCAAAGTGTGCATTTCATCAGCTTTTGACTTGTCTTCTTTGCTGAATAGAGTTTTGACAAAATCTAGAAGACAGCCTATTACAAATCTATACAGTATGCTGAGCTCAGCTTTTGTTTTGGTTCTATTCCAGGTTATAAGCTTTTATTCTATTGATTTTTTTAATTAGTTTTGTCTTTATCTTATGCACATTGAAGGCCATGTCAGTATTAATACTTTACATCTTCCAGCACTGATGGTAATTTTTCTGTTAGTGCAGACTGGAAAGGCATGGCTGCCAATATTTAAATATTAGTACATGCAAGTCCCATATTATTTGGATTCAAGAATGTGAGGACTGGATGGAAATTCTGTCGCCTACCTGTGCTGTTACTTCTGGGATGTCTGTTGGCAGTAACAAAATATGATTGCTGTATTAACTCTTATTTTATGGTGATAAAATGTGCAAGTCCAAGAGAAGTATGAAAAAGAAACTAGTTGTATTTTACTAATTAAGGGTCAAAAATTTGCAAATATCAATATCCCAGACTCAGAAGGCAGAAACTATTTTTAATAATCTGGAAAAAGAATTAAAGGAATTTAATTTAGTAGAACAGAAAATATTTTCTTAAGCAACAGATTTTTAAATGCAAAGCTATGTGGAAGGGAGAGTAATTAATAATTACTGGTAGCGTGTTCTTTAATGCAGCAGCAGAGCAGATAAGGTGAGTTGGGTTTATTCATTTGATTTCTTTTGGACCTCTTTTTACTTTCTTTTCACTTTCTTTTCTTTCTTTTTTTCCTTTGCTTGCCAAAGGCATCACTTCTGTTGGTGCTAGGAGGTTCTCAAGAACAAATATAAAATCTCAGTGGAATGGTTCAATGAATGAAAGGGGTCATTAGGTGTCTCTGGCATGCAATGTAGCTGTTGCCTAAGGGGGGAAGTAGAATCATAGAATTGTAGAATATTCTGAGCTGGAAGGGACACACAAGAATGATCAAGTCTGAGTCTTAAGTATCTACCAGCTCCCAGATTTTTTCATGTATATATTTTAACTTGTGCATTCTTCTCACACAGTTTTCCCAATTATATTTAATACATCTGAATAAGTGTTCTAAAATGTTTTATTGGTGTAGTTTACAATTAGCAGCAATTTTCTTCCCTGGATGAAAAAATACTAATTGGGATACGCCCAACACATCCAAACAACTTTCTTTTTAACATGACCAACTTCAAATATTTTGTTTGGTATATCCTTGTCTAGTGCAAATCTACCAGCCAAGTGTAAAAGCAGAGTGAACAACTGACATACAGGATCTATACTATGTATCTATGCTGGAATTAGTTTTCTTTTCTCTCCTTTTGAATATGGCACTGCAGTGTTATAAAGCTTTCCATGAGCTACGACTTTGGTTTTCCTTGAGTGTATGTGTACATGAATACATGCATGTATGTCTGCATTAATGAGTGATATGAGAGAGGAAAGAGCTATATTTCAAATGATGTAAATCAGAAAAATCCTATGAAGGCGAATGACAATTTACTGAGGCATATACCTGAGGCTTTGTCAGTAGAAAATTTCTAAATCCTTTAGCATGTCTGCTGAATCACATTAAATATAATTAAGAAATGGCCAGTACATTAATACATCCTTGAAGATATTATTATTGTTTTTAATAATTTTCATGTTAATAATCACGGATTAATCACTACTTGGTTTAAAGTATTAAAGATGGTTTTACAGAAAAGTAGGCCAAAATTATTCATTAGACTAGTATTTTATGAAGTGTGGAAGAAACCACTAACAATTACAATGAACTAATTAAAATACAATGATAAATACATTGTAAACTAAATTTGGTTGCCAAAATGTCTCAGATTTTATAACTTTGTTTTACTTAAGGTACCAAAAACCACTTGATAGAAATTTTTTGGTTTGACAAAACTCCCTGTAGTTTTCTTTCCTCAGAAAAATTTTAGAGAGATAAAAATAATTTAGGGAACATTACAGGTAACATTAAAGGACACTACTAGTGTAAAAATATTTTCTTCTTGAAAAAGAGCAGAACGAGATATTTTTATTGCATGTTAATTCCTGTCTCTAATTTTCTAATATTGATAAATTGTATGCAAAGCTACAGAAATGTTAATTCTACAAACATCATTGCATGCTAAACAGAATGGAAAGGATATATACAGAAATATTGCCTGATCTGATTGCCAAGCTCAGATAAAACAAAATATTTTTTTACTGGAAATAGCATAATTTGCTCTTTTGTGGGGGTAAGTAACAAATTCAAAACTATATTCCGTTGCATAACAGCATGATAATATGTTGGCTTTTGGATATAGAAAAATATGTAAGGATTCAGGAAACCTTATGAAGAAAATACATTTATTTGTATTGCTGATAACTGTAGTGGTTCATTAAATACTAGTAATGCAATGAGCTTTATGCTGAATGAAGACAGAGGCTGTGTAGAAATGGAAACTCAGCTTTTCTGGAAGATTCAAAGTCATTGAAAAATTAGACCCGCATTTGCATTTCATGAATCCTGAAGATACTGAAGAACAGTACTTTTTTTTCTCATCCTTTCTGATCAAATTAAATGTGCCGCGATTAGAAAGAAAAGAAAATTTATGGACCTCCATGTTAAAACAGCAAATTTCTAAAAAAAAAAGACAAATTAATTGGTGAAGGTTGCTGAGTTTAAAACTAAAAGGATTAACACTCTTTTGCATGAAAATCAGTGACAGGACAATGTTGACAGAGACAATATAGGCTTTATAATCCTCCCTCCCCAAATACCACCCGGCACATGGGAGGCCTCAAGGTGGCTCTGAATGGAGGTCACCAGGGCCCTGACTCGGCTGCTGCAGACTCAGTCAGCACTGGTGCCTCTCCCTCAGACTGGGGATGGTGGTGTGATGCTGGCAGGAGTTGTGTCCTGGTGGGGGCCTGCAGGTCCCCAGAAAGGTTGCTGCTCATGAAGTTGTGTTCAGTGTATGAACTTGTCTGCTGGGAAAGTGAGGTAGTGGCATATGGAAAATGTTGCCCCGGGTAGAAAGCATGAGTAACTGGACGCCTTTGGCAGCGGTCACGTAACCTGAATAGTGATTCAAGCCTCGCCCAGTCTCCGTCAGAGTCGTGGCTGCCTCAGAGCTTCCGTGGGGTATTTGCTCAGTTAACGCACACAGTTTAATTAAAGCAGCAAAAGTAAAGAGACGAGGAAGGGTTCTTTTCCGCTTATTGCCAGCAGGTTTTAATACTGGAGTCAAAGAGGGAGCAGATAAAGACAACCCCAGCGGGCTCATGCAGGCTGTTTCACAGGGGCTGGGGGAAGGGCTTATGTGTGAGAGCCAATGGCTACGGAGGGCTCGCGTGATGTCAGCAGACTGACAGAGGCAATGGCAATGGCCGGTCAGGCGGGAGTCCATTATATGGAACCGACCAATGGGCTGCCCTTTTGGGCGGCTCCAGGAGGCGCTCCCTCATGGTGGGTACAAAGAAACGGCTGTGACGCGGTCCTGGCCCCCCTTTCCCCCCGGCATGCGGGCTGCGGGGTCCCGGCCCCGCAGCGCCGGCAGGGCTGGGCTGGACTGCCGGATATCCCCAGGAGGCACTACAAGAAAATGTTTTCACTCTTCAGTCAAGTGAGGCATCTGTTTGATAGTGGTATTTAGGATTTGCTTCCAGAAAGTAATTAGTCTTGCCTGGTATGGTACAAGGTACCTTTATCTAATCGCTCTTGGAACATGCTGGTGCTTACTTCTGTATGTACTTTAGGCCAGCATAAGGAACACAAAGCAGTTCTTGCTTTATACTTTTAAAAGGTCCTAAAGTGCTGCAAAATTGTGAACACCCAAAATCACCAGTGATACTTTCACAGTGCAAATGAAAACGAACACTTCCTCTTCGCTCCCACAGAAACAGTGTGCTTCTGTGTTTAAGAAGAGGTTTTGTGATGTTGACTTAACTTTTTTTTTGTAATTTTAGTTACTTGTTATTCCTAGTTGCAGTCTGAAATAACAGAAATCTTTCTTCTAAAAAAATACAATTTACAAGTCAGAGAAAAGAAAATGAATAAAAGTGGCATATAATTATCCAAACATAATCAGAGAAAACAATAGACATTGGTTTCAGGTGGCTGACAATAAGATAGCTAAGACAAAGTAAACACTATTAGCAAAGTTTCAATTATTGAGTATTGCATGCAAAATCAGTGTATGACAAAAGAATCACAAACTAAGGAATTAATAGGAAGAAAACTAAACAAAGTAGCCAAGTTGTTGCTGTGTTTTGTATTATCAGAATCTTTTTGTGACAAGGCTTTCTCATGTTTGACTTGGCTGCCTGATCGATCCGGTGTGAAAGACCACTAACCAGTCTCAGAGATTCTTGCAGAATCCAAAATAGTATTTTTGAGATCAAGGAAAAGCACAAAAGTGGTCAGCATTGATAAAAAATTCACTTAAACCCACCTGGAAGGTATGCATATGGTGATAGACTGCAATCTAAAGTTAATGTTTTGTCTTAATGGTTCTTGTCCACACAAATGTGTAAAGCTGTTGACTTTCTCTGTTTTAAAATCACTTGATGACTTGCCTTGCTGCAATAGTCACATTATAGAGATATATATTTTATAGAACCCACATCTTATACTATGGAGTTTATGAGTCTTTTGATATCAAAGAGGTCACACAGAACCCTATTTTGGGAGAACCAAAATTTCAGCTGTTTGTAACGAGTTTTGTCTAGATATTTTTTTTACCTTTTCCAGCTGACAGACGAAGGTGGATATTTGCAAAATCTATGGCATTATGTCTTTCAGCCTGGCTAAAGGACACTAGCACAGAGCCACTTTAGCTAGCTCATCTCATGCTGAGCTGGGAAAGGAATTAACAGAAAAGACAGCTTAAAGACAGAAAGCCAGCGATGACTGGCAACAGCACAGCTGCCTCTTGCAGCACTTTTGCATGGAGTCAGTGCTGATTACCCCGCTATTGGACCTGATCTGGAAAGGCTGAAAAGTACAGTGCTTCCTAGCTTGGATTTCCATGGCATGGTTAAAATGAGTAAGATTTACCAGTCTTACTATTTGTTAGTCTGAATGGTAGGTACCTCTGTGCTACACTGTAGGGGACAAATGTGCCCCGAGGTACCTGTGGTTCTCAAGATCACTGCTGACATTTTCATACTATTTACTCATTGTTACAATATCAGGCTGCTAGAAGAACTCACTTTACAGCCCTCAAGGAAGTAACAGGGATTAGTATAAAGAGAACATAGTCTTGTAAGTTTGTAATAGAGCATAAAGCTGGCATGGTGGTCTCGCATCACACTCTTAATAATTTCCAAGAAGAAGGATAATTTCTATTAATTATTATGATGTAACACAATTCTTAAGTGCTATTGAAACCCCCACATTTTCTATAAAAAGTCGTGATTAAAAAAAAAAGTAATTGGAATGTGTTTCCTTTTTACCAGTGAGGTTATTTTCAATATCTTGTTTTTCCTCCTATTTAGAAGATTTTAAACAGCTGTGTGATGCAATTTGAATCAGCTGAAACATAACATTTGGCCTAATCTCATGAAAAGGGATTATAAAAATAAATGAAATTCTCTTTCCAATATTAGAATGTGAATGCTAATACCCAAAATATTTTGAAAAAAAGAGATAGATGTGCTTACTGTGGGTATGTTTCCTGACATGACACCTACATTTGTAATTTATTTGTCTGCTTTGAGGTTTACATAAAATAGAATAGATTTTGCATAATTGACTATAAGGGCTTTATGCACAACAGAATATTGACAATTGCATTTGAAATTACTATACACTTAGTTTGTTCATGGTTTTTTTCAATAATGGAATTTTTCAAGCTTTCTTTATCAGTGAAGCAATATTAAGAAAAAATATTATCTGTGATGAGCTATGATTGAACTTTCAATGTCCTTGATCCTTTTTTTTTTTCTGATTTGACTCCTGCTAATCTTATTTTGCAGAAAAACTTAGAATATATCAAGGTATGGTCAGGCAGACTGCTGTGTAAATGCTAAACTTGTTGATATTTGACTTACTATGTAGACAGAGAGAAGTTAACATACTTTATTCATTGAAAAACATAAACCTTAAGGTCTAATAAAAAGTAACCAAAGTTTTCAAGTATTAGTAATTGTAGATACTAAAGTTTTATTTTGTATGGATGAAGAATGAAAAAAAATCCTTTTTTTTTTCTACAGAAGAGACTTTGTACCGTGAATTCAATATGAATAATTATTTTAAAAAGTAAAAAAATAAATACAATAAAAGACAGAACATTCTTCTTACTAAGTGTGATACCTACATTCAAGTTCCTGGATAATTTGGGAAAGTATTGTGAGAAGAGAAGAATGAGGTCTGAAGAATGATGTAGCCCTCTCTGGGATTTACATGGGATGTTGGTATCTGAGCTCATTATTAGAATCCAACTAATATTTTGTTGCATCTTAATGCAGCTATCATTGAATGCTTTCATGTTGCTTTAAATGTCTTAGAAATATTCTTTCTTTGTTTGTGTGGCTTATGTTGTTCAGTAATGACTAATGGATGCAGAAAACATTTTTAACTTTTCTGAAATTGCATCCACTTTATAACTTGTCTTGAATTATTACTATGTGTTTCAACCACACTTTTTTTGCGTAACATGGCAATATCTTGTTTGGGAGATACTTTAACTCAAAGGGAAAGGAATAGAAAAGTTATCTTCAATTCATACACAGACTACATTACCTTTATCAGTTGAAGAAAATTTTCATTGTTTTGATGTGTGTAATTTACCTTAGATATGTTGTTTTGATGTACCTTTTTTTTTGAGGACTCAGGGATGATAAAACAGAAAGGATGCTTAGAATGAAAATTATTTAGAGTCTGTGATGTGACTATTTTACCCTCTTCACTTCATCTTGGAGAGGTGAACAAAGATTTTTCCCTGCTATAAAAGGCATCCACCAAAGCTGAAGGTGAGAAATGGAGGATTAGATCCTTTTGGTAGATGATTTTTCTTCCTTGTTTTAGTCCCAAGATTAATATCAAAATATATTTATGAGACTAATAGCTCAGAAAAATCTAGTGCTCATGTCTCCTACTTACCCGCCCTTAGTACTTTTATTAGATATTGATAAATACACTCATGGTCACTTTGTATAAATACAGAAAAAAATTTATGTCTATATATATATACACTATATTGCAAGAAATATGTGTATGTGCATTCCTATATATTCATAAGAATACGTAGATATTCCTTTCCTCAAAGAACTGCATGCTCTTCTAAGAAGTCCCACCCCATCTTTCTTTTAGGCTCTGTTCAGGTACTGGAAGGGTGCAATTAGGTTCCCTCTATGTGTCTTCTCTTTTCCAAGCTGAACAAACACAATTCTTTCAGCCTTTCTTTGTAGGAGAGGTGCTCCATCCCTCTAATCATCTTGGTGACCTCCTCTGGATCCACTTCAATAGTTCTATGTCCTTCCAGGGCTGGGACCCCAGAGCTGGATGCAGAACTACAGGTGGGGCCTCATGAGAACAGAGTGAAGAGGCAGAATAATTTCCCTTGACCTGCTTCCCACGCTGTTTTTGATAGGATGTGACTGGCTTTCTGGGCTGTGAGTGCACATGGCTGTGCCATGTCCAGTCTCTTATCTACTAGCACTCCAAGTTCATCTGGGCAGGGCTGCTCTCTATCTGTCCATCACCCAGCCTGTGTTGATATAAGAGGTTGCCCTGACCCAGGCACAGCACCCTGCACTTGGTCTTATTAAACCTCATGAGATTCCCAAGGCCCCACTTCTCAAGACTGTCCAGTTCCCTCTGGATAGCATCCCATCCTTTAGGTGTGTCAACTGCACCACACAGCTTGGTGTCATCTGCAAATTTGCTAGGGATGTACTCAATCCATTTGTCTGTGCCATTAATGAGGATATTAAATAACATTGTTCCCAAAACAGACCCCTGAGGGATATCACTCATCACTGATGTGCATCGGGACTCTTGAGATGTTGATCATTATCCTCTGAATGTGAACATCCAACCACTTATCCATCTAACAGTCCACTCATCAAATCCCTCTCTGTCCAGTTTAGAGAGAAGGATGTAAGATGTGGATAATAGGAAAATATTTGGATAACAGTCTGTGAAGTAAATAAAAAACAAGACTAAAAATAAAATGGGAGGAGAGAGAGATCACAGATAAACAGATATGGGATATAGCCCAGCGTAGTGCTGTAGCCTGTATTAGCAGGTAGCACAGGGAATTATCTGTGGATCTGTTGAGAGAAATAAGTAGTACTGAGGACCTGACAGCTACCTCTGTGTGTTACAGGTTTTTTTTGCTTCAGAGTACTTCTGGTCTGATGGTCAAAATTTCCATTAGTGATTGATTTGAGCATGCTAGGCAAGGTCTCAAAGTGCACTTTCCAGAATACTTGCCACTGAGAGAAGTCCAGCTCGTATACTCTAAGACCACACCATGATGTGAATCAAAACCCAACAGACCACACCTGCACAACACCTTCCTTTGGATCAGGTGTGCAATTTCAGAAAATATTCCCTAGCTGTTTCCCCCTCATTGCTCATTGCTTCTTATTGCAGGGAAATCTTAGAAAGCAGAAAGTGGGTCCTTTCAGATAAACTAAATCGAAAGGTGCCTGACAGAGAGCAGCTGGAGACCAGACTAGAGCTATTTCAAGGTCACTTTATACCATGCTGGGTCCTCAGCAACCTGTTTCATTTCATAGAACAGCTCCTATTCCACTATGCTCCTTGCTCAGTGTGGATGTCTGGAAGTCTTGCTTCTGGCATGCAGATACATTGACTGCTAATGTCAATGTATTTGTAGAAAATAAAGTCTGTTTGGTTTGAATTGCAATAAATATCAACAAAATATTATTAAAATAACTAATACAATTCCAAAAAAAAAAAAAAAAGAAGAACAGCTTTTGATGCCAATACTGTCTTTGAAATTAGAGGCAAAAAAACCCCATTTCTGTTGTTTGTCATGTTTATAATGATGACAGTAAGTCATCAGGTATTGTTGACAATATTTGCACTGGTTATAAATATGAACTAGTTTGTAATTAGTTCAAGAACAGAATTTGACCTTGGGCTGTAGAAGAGAGTTGTGAATGGGGGAAATATGTCAGCAGCATGCCTAAAAATAAGAAAGGAAATAGAATACAGAATTTTCAAGTGACAGTTGTTTATATGTACACATCTCTGAAAATGAATGAGCAAGAGTTTTCTAAATACTTGCAAAAGTGAATTAATAGTAAATAATGAGGAAAAGGAATTGACTAAAGAGTTGAAAATGAGAAAATTTTATGTAATAATTATTGTTCAGAAGGAGGAATGTGAGACAAAAACAAAGTAGCTTTGTATGGAGTCCAGAACTTGATCCAAAGCCTTTGAAATCAGCAGGAAGCCACTGGCTTCCACACACTTTTTGGCAGCCTTGCACGGTACTCTCAGTGGGAGAAATCTGGCACATCTCTCAGTTGCTCCATAACTCAGTCCCAGTCTTACAGTACTGCTTCATCAGTTCATTTCTTTACCCTTCTTCCTAAATTAATCTCATGACAATCCATTTTATAGACGCTTTTTGACCTCTCTAATCATGATGGTTCTTGTAACCTAAATGGTGATTTGAATAAGATTCCCTGCATTTGTCTTTCCTCCCCAGAGCAGAGAATGTTTGCCAGGGTTAACAATAAAAAAAGAGTACCTTATTGGGGAAAGTGATTTCAGTAATATCACAGGTGTATCAATGAATTAATGAACATTTTTTTACTAACCCTTTTGGCTATAGGTTGTTACATTTCTGTCCATCTTACTTTTTGCTTCACGTCCTGTCTGATAAGATAAACATTTACCCCCTGCCTGGCACTTCTGCCCTTAGCTAAATCATCCCCTCTTTAATTTTTCCAGAAATGTCAGGTCCTCAAGGAATATGCAAACCAAAGGGAGAAATAATGTCTTCAGATTGTCAGAGAAAGAGCTGGAGCTGTTCAGCAGAAGTGGCAGATGAGCCAGGAGTGTTGCCATGCTGTGATATCTACAACTGAGAGTTCACAGCTCTCTGTACAGGGATATCCTGACAGCTCCCTTAGGTCTACAGCCGTGCTGACAGGTGTAGCTTGTGCTCCCATAGGATCTGGGCAAAGCTGGACAGCCCTTCAGCTGGCTGGGCCTCCATCCAGGTCATCACTTTTGGCTGCAAAACTATTACACAATAGAACAGCAATGCAGGCAACATGATTTTAATAATGGGATAATTTTAGAACAATGAAGACTTTGCCGAAGCTGAAAGAGCCAGTCTGGTGCTGGTCCATTGGTAAAACTACAAAGCTGAGAAATGTAAGAGGTTTAAACCAAACAAAACCAAACAAAATCAGAAAAACCAAACCAAACCAAACCAAACCAAACCAAGCTCAAACCTTTAGCCATTCCTTTATTTAATATAATTTGAAATATTTAAGGTATAGGAAGCTTTTCAGAGTAAATCATTTGTTCTCAGTATTTTTAAAAATAGAATGTTTTTATAATAAATGCTTATAAAAGAGGTCTATATTAGAACAAAATATTTAATTTGGATGGAAATAAGATTGACTTAATTGGCAAAACAGGATACATTCTTTTTAGAATAGAATTTCAAATATGAAAGTTCAGTACTGTATTACAGGGTTGCTTCTCCTTGATGGTACTGGTTTTGTCTGATCTGACTGACTTTTTGAACTAACATGACTTTTTTCTGAGTTTCTCATATTATCCCGGTATCGATTTACAAAAGAAAAAAAAGAAATCTGTTAGAGGGTTTTTGGTATATGGGGTTTTTTTTGTTTTTTTGCTTGTTTTTTGTTTTGTTTTGTTTTGTTTGTTTGTTTGTTTTGGTTTTGGTTTTGGTTTTGGTTTTTTTACCCTTTAATAAACTGGAAGGCTTGGAAGATTGTTTGACATTCGTGTCAATAATGTATGGTTCTGTGTTCTTATAGACATTACTCTGAACACATGCAAAATTAGATGTGCAAATCAACAGCTGCTAAGTGAATCATCCACTTCAAATAACTAGTACTGATGGACAATCACCCTAACAAAAAATTTTAGGTGAAGGGAGGAACAAATAGGATTGCAAAAATGAAACTGTCATTATTGTATAAAGTTAATTAGATAGAGGGATTTAAAATTTGAACACATGACCAAAATCCAAATAATCAAAATGAGGGAACAAATGAAATTATAAGAACATGGCTGGTGACAGGTAAAAAATCCATATGTATTTCACAGAAGAGCAGTCATTGTAAGTTAATACATATACATATGATACATAGGTAATATAGAAAAAAAAAGTATTTCTTTTTAGGCTTTCATATGCCAGACAGAGAGGACTATTTCTCTAATTTCTCTTTTTACGTAATTTTTGATACTTTCCCCTTTTCTTCTTTCTCCAATTGTTCTGGTTCACTCTTTTATGAGAAATCACAAAAAAACTTAATAGCAATAAATGTTTGTATAAAGTGAATAAAATTATATTCTTTCTCTATTTCTTGAAAATATAAGCTCATCTCTCCTTAAAATATAGTGTTAGGGTAAAGTAAATAACTTGCTTTTACTTTCTGTCATTTGAAAGCAAGAATCCCAAATAATTTGTGGTTTGTTGCTCACAGAGATAAATTTATTTGGACTTTCAAATGCCAGATTATTGCAAAATAGATTTGTATCAGCTCATGTTTAGAAGCAGTTCAGGTTTATACAAACAGAAAAAACCCACCCTACAGAGGTCACTGAGAATGTAAACATAAGGTGTTCTAGAACTACACCTCTTAATTGTCTGAGATGCCTTTGTAACCCACAGTACTGCAAAAGTAGAACTATTTGATTGTGAAATTTATAAGTTAAATTGAAACAGTTAGTTGTTTTCCTTGTCAGAGCCATAAGTGAGAAACTGAATCAGAGAAAAGTGCAGTAAGATCCTAACCAGTTGTATTTCTCTTTCTTCCTAGCTAGTCCCAAGACAGTTCCCTAAATTACAGCTGCACAGGTGATGTTTAAAGTACAAGCACAAAGGCACACACACACATAAAAACCCCAAAAAACAAACCAAACCAAAACCTGAAAAAAAAGAAAAAGAAAAAGGAAAAGGAAAAGGAAAAAGAAAAAGAAAAAGAAAAAGAAAAAGAAAAAGAAAAAGAAAAAGAAAAAGAAAAAGAAAAAGAAAAAGAAAAAGAAAAAGAAAAAGAAAAAGAAAAAGAAAAAGAAAAAGAAAAAGAAAAAGAAAAAGAAAAAGAAAAAGAAAAAGAAAAAGAAAAAGAAAAAGAAAAAGAAAAAGAAAAAGAAAAAGAAAAAGAAAAAGAAAAAGAAAAAGAAAAAGAAAAAGAAAAAGAAAAAGAAAAAGAAAAAGAAAAAGAAAAAGAAAAAGAAAAAGAAAAAGAAGATAATAGTAGTTCAATTACTGATAGTTCCTCTCAATCTTTGTTACTGCTTTCTCGTAAAAAAAACATGCCAGAAAGAGAACAGAATTCTAGTGTTTCAGAAATAAAACTAGATGCACTTTGAGGCATACTTTCTTGGAGTCCATTACCTCTCAGTGAAAAGGTGGAAAAAGCAGACCTCTGGAAACCCTACAGATCCTGAGTACTATAATGGAGGAAGTTGTTTTTAAGTAAGTCTTCACTAGAAAATAGATAGTCTGACAGCGTGTAAATTTGAACAACTAAATGAGTAATAAGGAAAATAATAATTGGAGACATTCTACCAAATAAATGCATCAGATATATTTCAGTCTGTTATGGGCTAGACAGTCATCTGACTTGTTTGGTCAGTTACAAGTTAATTGTAGGAATGGGACATGCTATCAAATGAAATTAGTACTGGTCTATTAGGCACACCCTAATCAGAAGGAAAGGACTCAATTAGTTGCCACTGTGATTTCCAAGCATCATTTTAGGTCTATTTCCTGCATTCTTGGGATGAAAATCAGAATTCTGATTAGATATATCCTTTTGCAAATTATCAAATAATAAGACATTTACATATAAAGGTATTAAAGTGGTTAAATTTTATTTGAGGTTTTGCTCCACTTACTGATGATGATAATTGATTTTAACAAGACTTTTCAGTAATTAAGGGATTTTCAGCATGCAAAAAAAGAAAGAATTAATTCCCTGACCACATTCTGAAGTAGATGTAAAACTTGAAGAAATGTACAGGGGGTGTGAACACCACCTTACGTTGTTGTCTATAATACTTGAATCTGATGATTCGGAAGCATTTATTCTGTATTTATTATATTTGAATTTACTTCCATTTGAATTCTGCCAGCCATTTTCCCTTGCACAGTTCTGGACAACATCTCCAATGAGTTTATCTGAGTCTGCTATTTCCATCTCCAGTTTCTGGTGCAGGTTTTGGATGTTTGTTCCCTTTTTTTGCACGTGTTGCAACGTGTAGGAAGAAGCAGAAGACGTTTATACATGAAAAATGGATATACAGGAGAATACAAACAGACTTATAGCTTGTGGAGTGGATGGATTGTTTCCTTTAAGTACTTATGGCCTCAGTAGTAAATAGATTTAAGTAGCCCTGCCTGTAAATATTGGTTCACACATATCTTGCATCTGGTAAATTGGGTGGTGGAAACCAAAAAGTATCAGACAATTATGCACAAATATTTGTACACAGAAATAATACAAAAAAATGCTATTCATGCTACTATTGACAATAAATAAAATATATAAATTGTCCACAATTTTGTCTCTAGTTATTAAAGAGCACATCTAGAGGGTTTGGTAAAAGACTCAACCTTCTAAATACGCTTCAATCTTTCTGTGACCCAGGGCTTCCACATGTGTTCAAGATTGCTTGCCCTTGCAATAGAGATAATAATTTCCTTTTACTTGAGTGAAGTACATTAAAGCTCTTAGCACATTTGAACTTAGGGTGTGAGTCTACATTTTAGGTGAACAGAGGAATAGAGAGCTTAAAAGGAAGCAATGACCAGAAAAGTGTGTGTTGAACTGCCTGAAAAATTCTTTTTCTTGTATTATTTTGGCCACACAGTTTCCACACTCCCCCCTATAAAAATCCCCCCCCAAAAAACACAAAAAAAACCAACACAGAAAGCCTGACATATCAAAACTAGTCTATCAACACCAAATTCAATTCAGCTACAGAATGTACAGTGCACTGGGTTATATTTCAAATAAATAAATGAATGACAACACACTTCAGTTTTTCATTTAAGGCACAAAACTGCAATCCGTGCTGGTACTTAACACTGAAGAAGTATCACTGAATTAATAGAATTGCCTGAGTGAATGCTATTCACAGCATGAATCAGGATTGCGAAATAATTTTAACCTTGTTGAAATGACCAAGGGCTTCAGTCATGTCACAGAAAAATGTTTCCCATACACAAATTCTTTGGTGTTTCAAGCATAGTTTTCTTGTATCTTACCTCTCATGTCCCCTTCCTTTAAATCAGTAAGTAGTGTATGTAAAGACTTAAATTCATGAAATTCTCATGTATTACACAAATAGGATTTTGAATAGTTACTTGATGCAGTAAATCCTTGGTCAATGACTCCTAATTATTATTTTTAATTAAATACCAGATAGATTTAAAGTTCTGATAGTAAGATTTGGCAACTTCTCATCCTTCTGCTAATTCATTCTCCTAATTCAAAGGCCAGAAGTAACTTAATGATTCCTTTCCAAGGTCCAATAAGATACATTCTGAAGTGAATTTAATTTACTTGGTCTATAAGCAACATATCATTGTAGCTAAGCATTTTCATCAATGTACACTTAATGACTGAATGGATCACCATAAGAAATGTTTTTAACTTGACTACTGACTCCGACTCTAATCTAGTTCCTTTGTCAATTTCATCTGTTATACACAAAATATGTGAAATTATTTTAAAGATAATTATATCTGATTAGTAAAAGAAGACCTCCAAAAGGTGGGTTTTAAGGGTTTTTTTTCCCCCTTTATTTGTTTTATCTTAGTTTTTCTTACCTATCTTATAAGACCCCTATAGAAGTTGGATGTTGTATTGTGTGAAGTGGCCACCAGAGAGACAAAATTTTGGTAAAGACATCTCATTCAACTGTGATGAATACCCTCTTCGATTATATTCTGCTTATTTCTATTTTGATGGTAAGCAAAATCAAAATTCACAATTCTTGTTCATCTATATTCTCATGAGGAACTTCAAGAGGAAGATAAATGCTTACAAATAATATTACCTCCTATAGATTTTCTGTAGTTCCAAAAATTTTGTTGTTGCTGTTGAAGATATGCACAGATCCTCCAGAGGAAACAGGAATGATATTTCAATAATATATTAATGTATGTATTTAATATACAAAGGACATCTATATGACATTTGATAATGTATATATAATGTATATTGATTCAAAAGGTAAAAAATATTTTAATTGTACTTAAAGTTATTTTCTGGTTGTTCTTATTTATAGCCATCATTGAAGCACAGCATGGGTGAGGTTGGAAGGGACCACAGCATGTCGTATGGTTCAGCCTCTGTGCTCCAGCACACTCATCCCAGAGCACAATGCACAGGAGGAAGACTTTCCACAACCTCTCTGGGAAATGTGTTCCAGTGCAGTCACTCACCCTCACAATAAAGAAGTTTTTCCTCTCTAATATAGTTATATTAAATATGGAGGTTTTTGGGGACACTACCATAACTGGCTGTACACACTGGAGCACTGTGAAAGTTCCTTCAAACATTTTGTGTGGTGTAAAGCACCTGAGTTTCACTGTAGTTCTTGTTCTCTTACTCTCAGTCTTTATCTGTCTATCTTGTCTATACTGAAATATATCTGTCTGAGGGAAAGTTGTGAGCAGGACATTAAAAAAAAGTAATTTAATTATTTATGTCTGTCCCTTTTAATGAACAGGTACAAGGTTATTAAATATTTGGTGAAACAACTTCTAATTGTAGTTAGTCTTATCTTCTGAACTTATGTGGTGAAAGCAACAAATAGCAATATACATTTTTAAGAGTTGTTACAGTATGAGGTTAAGAAAAAGGGCATATGGAATTTTTAGTACTGTCCTTTGTTGTCCTCTGTTGAGGGCAGTAAACTAAAAAATAAAAGGATTGTAGTATCTCTTAAAGAGCAAAACTCAAAAATGTGACATTGTTAGTAACTGTAATTTGTCTCATGCATTAGTCAGTAGCAACCTATAGAAATTAGTCCACTGTATAAAGTAATTAACATGTCTGTATTAAAGTTCAGGGCTCAGTGTACAGAAGGGTTTAAAATGAGCTGTACATATTGTCTTACCAGACAGGAAAGCACACACAGCTGTTATTGGGTAATGAACTACCGGCATGGAAGATGCACTCACCTGGTGTGGCAGTATTATTTTTTTTTAAAATTAACATTTAGTAGAGTTGAAGGAGATGAAAATGCTAAAAATGCCTCCCATTTTCAAAGGAAAGAAAAGAACGGGTGTATAATTTAAAAAAAAAAGTAAAAAAAGTTGTCTGCAACGACGGAAAAGTGAAAGTGGAGAAAGAGAAAGACTGAGTTATTGGCATACTGATATCCCAACATGGGAATAAATACTTGTGACTTGTTCCTGAATGAGTAGAAAACAGAAAGTTTGTCTCTGCCTAGAAGCAAGGGAAGTTGAACCACATCAAAAGGAAGATAGGCCATAATGATGCCGCACATGCAGACTGAGGGTCCTTAAAAGCTTTGTGGACATCGCTCAGTGCAGCACCATATAGGACTGCTGGGGTCACAGCTGAATGAGACAAATCCAAAGCAGGAAGAAACCTAGCCACATTTGTATAGCATCATATTTGGGCTAACTAGCATTACTGGAAAACTCTACTGTTTCCTTGTTTTACACATCCCTCTACCATCTCTGCATTTCCTCTACCTACTCTTTGCAGGAGAACAAATGATGTGTTAAAAAATTAAAGAAAAGCGGACAAAAAAGGAGAAAAAAAGGCATTTTGTTCCCTGTCCAATTTGTAACAACTCTTACACTCTCACACGGAGGCTCCCAGACTCAATTTTTTTACAAAGGTTGCAAGTCTCTTTTTTGTGGTCAAAGCTGTGAACAGATGCACAAAAGGAGAAGACAGACATTTCAAAAAGAGTCACAAGGAAGGAGTAGATACAGGGAAATTTTTAAACCTGGGATACTCCTACTGTGCAGCCAAATTCACTGCCAGTTATCGACAGATGTACAGCACATGGGTGTGCAAAGCTGTGAGTGTTAGAGGTGTGAAAGGAGTTCTTAGTATGTTTATTGAATAGCAAACGTACCCATCTGTTCTGCTGAAATAAGTAAGATCTACATCTGAAATCTCATAAGTTTGGAAAGTTAACATTTCTGGGGAGTGACATAACAGAGGTAACAAGGTGTGCTCCCTGTTACTGACATGGGTAAACTCCTTCAGTATCCAAAAGTAAATATTCAGGGCCTATAATAACTAGTTGTGCATTTTTTCTCACTTAAGTTTCTGTCATGCTATTTCCTGTCTATTCAATTTCAGCCTGTGTTATTTTTTGCAGGGCAGAGCAGCAACATACCTGGCCAAACACCGCTTTTATGTATTATGAATAGTGGCAAGGAAATTGAACAGCAGTCCTCATGGTAGATGTTTATGGAATGGTGAGTCCAAAATGGAAGGTTCTTTCTAATTTAACAGCTATTGGATATCATGAGGTTTGAAAAAATAGCAGGCAATGTTATGAAAGCACCTCTTTGATTTTGGACTCTGAAATTTCCTTCACAAAAGAAGATGGCACTGCAGATAACCAAATTGCTACAATTCTGAGTCTGAATCTGTGTAGGTGCACAGCTCTTGTCTGACTCTCACAGCTATCAATAAGGAGGGGAACAGATATCTAAGTTCCCTATGGCTCATTCACACAGATATTTCTTGAGCACAACTTATATATATGTGTACATCCATTCTATATTAGACCCTATTATAAGCATAGATCTTTATTGAGATCATAATAGGTAGAGCACTCACCAAAGACAAGGATAATTTATGAAAAAAAAACCTATGAGCTACATGTTTTCTAGAAGGGCTTTGTCTTGTTGTCCTTTTATAGTTTTAAAGTCGTCCTAGAGAACAGCAAAAAATGTATAGTACTTGCAGAGAGAACAGCATCCAAAAATTATCATGGGACTAGATTAATGGGGGGAAAGCAGAGTTCTTAATCCTTCATGTCTGTGACAAGTTTAATTTATGCTTTTAAAATTAATCAGTTTATTGAATTTATTAACAGTAATAAGAATAATAACAGTAAAACAAAAGCAACAACAACAGTAATTACAACAACAACAATAATTTTTAAAAATCATCTTCTCCCATATATAATTTTAGAAGCAGGATTCCCATATCTCAGCTGAGTTTCCAAGCCACCAGGTTAACAAGTTGCATCTCCTGTTATATGAATACTGTAGAGTGTAATATGGTTTCTTTCTTAGATATAATTTTCCATTTTAAAAGTGAATTTTGTTCCCTGTTGTACACAATGATAAAATGAAATTAAGACATACAGAATTCTGGAACAATTTTGAAGCCTGAACGGCCTTAATCAGTATAAAACTGAGAAGTGCCTTCTTCACCTATGTTTTTAGGGTTATAAGCTCCCATTCCCCCTCTCCTCCCCACCCCAAAATCTTTATCTTTCACATGTAAAACTGATATCAGATGCAAAATACAGTTTCTAGTGATTTTATCTCAAAGTGATTGCAGTAACTGTACTTTTCAGGAAAAAAATCTTGACTCATTATTTGTTTGTGCTCCTACTCATTTAATTTGCATGTAAATTGTCCTCATTTGACAAAGTGATAGGAAATGATTTTTGTGGGTTTTGAGGGTGCACAGAGATACCAGGCTTCTTTCAGAAGACACAGTAGAACTGGATCAGTGCTACGCTGTTTATTATTTTGTTAGCAATACTGAAAGGTCACAAAACAATGGGAGTTAAGAACACTGTGCTCAACTCAAACATCTGGAAAACGTGGCATGAACCTGCTCTGTGTAGTCTTCATTTATTAACTTTTTGTGGCCAGTCAAATAAGAACTTTTGATGCTGCCAGGTCTCATGACTTTTTTCCAAGAAATCCTCCTCCCACACTGCAAGACTAAAGCTTTGTGCTAAAAAATGAGTTAGTATCAAGGTTCACTTTAAAAGGTACTTGATAAAATTGAAATGAGAGAGGCTGAAATGGAAAATCAGACATAGTTGAAACATGGAGATTAGCAACTTACTACTGGGAAAAACATTTCAATCTATAAAATCAGTAAAGGGGGCCTGAAAGTAAAAGAAAGATGTCAATATTGGAATTGCATATTGCAGCTCACCAACCAGTGGCCAGCGACACTGTGTAGGAGATTACAAAATGGAAGTACATTTGCAGGCTTGGGCACTAGAGATTCAGTGTATTCATACTGACCTGCAGGTTGCACTAAAAACCACCTGTGGTTTTTATGTAACTCTTTCCTCCAGCAGAGACATAAAAATGTTGCAACTCAAATCAAAAGCCAGTAAGTAATTCATTTGAACTTTGTGATATTCATATTTCACATAATTTGTTTTATAATATTCAGACTATCAATAGAAAACACTGAAGGGAGACATTTGTTTCAGAAATACCTCTTCATTAAAGTATAGTGGTCCCTTACATTCATCGCTACTATAGTTTTCTTCATTATTCAATAGCACTTTCAATCCCCATGTGTGTGACTTTCATTATTATGGATCATTTTTCCTTAGAATGTGTGATTTAATTTTAATGCAGGAATCTAAATCAAAATCCTTTGCTATTTAGTGGCTCTCTGGTGTAATAAAAGAGAGTAAGGCTTAGCCCTCTGCTTTTGTGCTCAGAAGCATTTTACCATGTATTTGAATTATGATAAAATCAATTGGAAGAGCCTGACAGTGACAAGTAGGAAGAAAGTTTCCCTATATGAAGCCAGAGAATAATTACAGGGGTTTTTTTTCCAAACAAAAAAATGCTGCAGGCAAATAGCTTGTTAATGCAGCATCTATCCACATTTAACCTTGTTTGTCCTCTCACTGATAAAATAACACAATTAAAAGGCTTTCCCTTTAAATTACCAGTTTCTGAAGTTAAAATGGCCTGTGTTTTCTGAAAGCTGTGTTCTCTGTTAGTTCCATAAAGACATCTCAGAATTGTTCGCTGAGGCTTGCTCGCTCTTAGCATCTCTGGGACTGCAGCACCAATGAAAGCTTTTCTCTTTCTGGCACATAGCCAAGGTGAGCCATGATCTAATACTGCAAATTATTTTTTCCTTTTTGCACTGGGGAACTACTGTGTTAAAAGCTAGCTTCCTTTCCTAGCTCCAGGAGAGTGAGGCACAGACAGGTGTAGTCCCTTTGATTGCACTGAAACCAGTCTCAAGGCCCTCCACAGTCGATGCTTCGGTGCACAAGCATGAAGGAGAATGACTGCATTTTTCCTTACTCTCCATTTTTAAACCATGGCCTAATCAGCAGCTTCACAAAAGTGTCTTGGCTTGTGAATAATTTTTTTTCTCTGTCTGAATACAAAGCTGAATGCATGGGATATTACGGCACTGAAAGAATCATGTCATTTTTACCTAGGTGCTGTCTGTCAGTGCTGGAATGATCTTGAGCTTGAAATTCAAGAAATACAAATGATGTGAAAAAAAATCACACTTCAATACAGGTAATGTTAAGCAAAAAATACTTGATCTAGGGCTTTGTGCCATAAAAGATGAATTTGCTCTCTGTTTTTTGCTACCACCCCCCACTCCAGCCAAAGAAGAGGAAAGGGATTGATGCCTAAAAGGCTAGCCCAAAAACTGAGGCCAGGCAGGAGTAAGGGAATAAAAGGTGGGTATATATTTGAAGGGCCTTTAAAGGTACATTTAGGGCAGACAAAGCCCCCTCCTTGGGGCATCACCCAAAATGCCTTGGGGCATCACCCAAACTCATGACGAGTCATGAGTTCTCCACACTTTTATAGGTTTGGTCCATTTGCATATCAGCATAGATTTACCAATTAAAACTTTGCAATTTCCCCCTAGCTCGCTCCCCTCCCCCCCACTTTAGAAGTGTAGGTCTGGGCAGCCCGAATGGCCTTGGATGAGTATAGGGTGGTAGTGTTATGTCTGTAGAGAACAGTAACTAATGAGATATAAAGCATACACGCCAGACAATGCAGGATTTGAAAAATATAAGGGTTAAAACCTAAGGCAACAGGATGTGGAAAAAAGTTTTATCCAGTGAAAATACTTTGGGAATGGCAAGAAACATGGAAACAGTGTTATCTACGTGGAAAAACAAATTTTGTATTTTATTGTATCAGCCCAGTTTTCATGCTATCTTCCTGCCAGTTCACCTTAAGCTGGTGAATACATCTGAGCAGCTGAAAATTCCCCATTTCTAAAGGTATTCCTGCTGCTCGTCCTGTTGCTGTTCCAAATGATCGTCAACACCTTCACTGTAAAGAATTTCTCAGATTTTAGCTTAATACCTGATATTTGTTGGGGGCTTTTTCCTGTCTATAAGCTTAAATGATCCTGAGGCCTCTGCAACATGTATTATTCTTTGCTAGGAGACTGTCAGCTCTCAGGAGATAAGCAAAGTTGACTGGATTCAGGAGGTGGCTGATTGGTCTAATTTGTTCAGTTCCATGTCAAGGGAGATCTTCCTGTTGGATAGTGGGGTCTGTTCTCCTAACTGTATCCCTGACACCCTTCCCTGGTGTGATGCAAGGCTGGAGGTAATATACATTTCTGCAGGGTGATGACAAAAGCCGTCACTGATGATTTATGCCAGTGTTGTGATGAAATAAATGACATAATTCAAAAAGAAGCTGTGAAGAATCAGCTCCTGCTATATTACAAAATGAATGCATAGCTGAGCCTTTTACCAGCTGAAGTTCCTCTTGATGAGGGTAGGGTTGAAAACTAGCTTTGATGTTATATTCTTTGCTTTCTCTTCTGCCCTGCAGTATGCTACTGCTCTCCACTTTTTACTCCTGTCACTTCCGCACTGTCATGAGTGTGTTTCTGTGAGGGTGAAGTAAACTGAACCACAGGTTACATCACTGTGACCTTCCAACCAAACTCCATCATCAAACTGATTGTCCCCCAGTCAGGCAAGACAAAGAGCTATACTTGGGTTTCAGAAACCAGTTTTTGTCCCTGCTTTGACTTCTAAAGCCCTCTATCATCTCTGTCCTTATTCTGAACATTAAAATAGTGCTTTAGACTATTAAGTTTTTCAGCTTCAAGTCTTGCTTTCTCCCTAGTTGATTCAACACATCAAGTCATGTGATTTTGTCATGAGTTTGTCATTTCCCTTAATAAGAGATTATTTTTGTTCAGAAATTCTTGCAACACATTGCTTTCAAAGCTGATTTGGTTTTTTTTTTGGTGATATATAGTATTAGTGATTGCAAGTTGAGGACAAGAAGTCTGGTGCCAAATGAAAGACTGTCAGGTCTAGCATCATATGTTGTAAGATAATACCTTGTTGACCAACTTTCACATTATTTAAATCACAGAATTATGAAATGTGTAACATTGGAAGTGACCACAGTGGGTCACCTGGTCCAACCTCTCTGCACAAGCATGGTTCTTGAATAAATCCAGTGAGGCACATTCCACAACCTCTCTGGGCAACCTGTTCCAATGCACAGTCACACACAGAGTACAGAAATTCTTCCTCTTATTTGGTGGAATTTTCTGTGCATCAGTTTCTGCCCATTGCCTCTTGTCCTATTGCTTGGCACCACCATTGCTTGGAGCAGAGCCTGGCTCCATCCTCTTGGCACCCTCCCGTCAGATACCGATGGACATTGATGAGGACCCCTCTCAGCTGTGTCTTCTCAAGACTGAACAGGTCCAGCTCCCTCAGTCTAGCCTTGAAAGAGAGATGGTCTAGTCCCTTAATCACCTTTGTTCCCATCCACTGGACTCATTCCAGGAGTTCCAAGTCTCTCTTGTACTGAGGAGTCCAGAACTGGACACTCAGCAGGACTGAGCAGAGCGGCAGGATCACCTTACTCAACCTGCCAGCAATGGTCTTCTTACTGTACCCTTGGATACCATTGGCCCCAAGGACACGCTGCTGGCTCATAAACAGCTTGTTGTCCATCAGAACCTCCAGGTCCTTCTCCACAGAGCTGCTTTCCAGCTGGTCAGCATCCAGCCTGTGCTGGTGCCTGGGGTTGTTTCTCCCCAGGTGCAGGACCCTGCATTTGCCTTTGCTGAATTTCAGACTGTTCCTCTCTGCCCATCTCTTCAACCCATCACGGCCCTTCTGAAGGACTGCAGAGCCTTCTGGAGCATTGACCACCCCTCCCAGCTTTGTGTCATCTGTGAACTTGCTGAGAAGCCATCTGTTCCTTCATCCAGGTCTTTGATGAACAAGTTAAACAATACTGGGCCCAGTATTGAACCTTGGGAGGCACCATTAGTGGTAGACCTCCAAACAGACCCTGTGCTACTGACTATGACTTTCTGAGATTTGCCATTCAGCTAGTTCTCAATCCACCTCACTATCCACTCATCCAGTCCACACTTCCTGAGTTTGCCTATGAGGATGCTGTGAAAGACAGTGTTGAAAGCATTGCTAAAGTAAAGTTAGACAATATCCATTGCTCTTCCTTCATCCATCCAAGTCGTTGTTTCATCACAGAAGGCAGTCAAGTTGGTCAAGCATGATTTCCCTTTAGTAAATCCATCCTGATTACTCCTGATCACTGTCTTGTCATCCATGTGGATCCACATGAGGTGACACTGGCTGGTAGTTCCCTGGGTCCTCCTGCTTGCCCTTTTTGAATACTAGGGTGACATTTGCTTTCTTCCAGCCTTCAGGCACCCCTCCTGATCTCCACTACCCTTCCAACACAGCTGTGAATGTTTTAGCCATGCTGTCCACCAGCTCTCAGAGCACTCATGAATGCATCATGATTTTATAGCTAACATTGATATTGGGTCAGCACTGTGCCAAAGAAACACCCAGTTTTCCTGACAAAAATAAATCAAATTTTTTTTTCAAGAAAAGTGCCTTTTCTGCTGTTGGGAACTGACTGTTTCACAGTTTCAACCCTTGCTGTTCTTCTGACAGAATGGTTATGTACTGGGCATTTATTGGATGTGTGAGAGAGCCACAGAGAACAGAGACAGAGAAACTGTTCTGAATGTCTCTCTCCAAACTGACAAATATTTAGTTCAAATGGTTACTGCTTTATAGTCCATCATAGGCACTCATTCAGTTATTAGGAATGACATGAATTCTTCATAGTCATACCATAGTTGCCTATAACAGAACATCTGTTTTTCTGGGGATGGTTTTTTGGTTGTTGTTTTTGATTGTTTTGGGGGGTTATTTTTTTTGTTTGGTTGGTTGTTGTTTTTGTTCGTTTAAATTTTTTTTTAATTTTAATGAAGAATTTCAAATTTGAAATAATGTATTTTTGTCTTCAGAAAAAACATTTTAGAGATTCTCATTTTGTGTTACTCAGTTAGGAAACCAACCATGGAGTGCCATCTCCCTCTTCAAACATGAAAACACAGTGCAATATAAAAAATGTCATGATTTCTATGATAGGTTCCTGCTGATTAATCATCTGAGAAAAAAGACATTTTAGTCAAACTATACATAAAAAACCCCAAAGCAGTATTGTATGCTGTGTAGATATTTTAATTTTTTTATTTCTATTTCAGAAGGAAACAGATGCTCTTCAATTAAAAAAGAAGTTTGAGATCTAATTTTCTGTCAGGTAGTAAAGTCAATGAAAAAGAATTAATACATTATTCCTATTTTTTATTTATTCCTATCTTGCACTAGAGAATCCATTTAATTTTTAACCTTTTAAGTCATTCTGGAACAGGATTAAGATGCTTTCAAGAAATGTAGTCCTACCAGCTCATAAGAATGTGGATTCTCATAATATTATCCCCTCTTGCCTGTTTCACTTAAACGTCTTGCAAATGGTGTCAGAGTTGATGTATTTATGGATGTTGACAGGTGATAGGTGGTAGGGCAGTAAATACTTCCTCAAGATATGTTTACTGCAGAACACTCTTAAATCCACCACGACAATGCCGACAATGGTGCCGTGTATAAGGAGCAGCCAGTAGAAGAATAATTCAAGTCCAGGATCTGTCATTCCTAGGAATGAATGTTTGTATCTAGATTTTTATGAAGTCCTGTAGTTACCAGCCTTGATGCCCTTTGAAAATAAGTAAACTTTCATAAATCATGTGAACAGTTCAGAATAAGCACAGTCTGCAGTTCTCATACAATATCACTATTCTATTTCTTTAAAAAAAAAAAGAGTCCTTTTTTCTTGCTTTCATTTTTCCCAAGCTTTTGTCTGTGCCTTCAGAATGCATCAGCACTCTAAGACAACACCCTGTCCTCATTTCTACACATTGTTTATGTACCAGGCTCAGAACTGCCATTTCAAATCACAGTACATTGATCTTTAAT
Source organism: Climacteris rufus (assembly GCA_013398175.1). Taxonomy (NCBI): domain Eukaryota; kingdom Metazoa; phylum Chordata; class Aves; order Passeriformes; family Climacteridae; genus Climacteris; species Climacteris rufus. The sequence goes on along the minus strand of VZRZ01005079.1, from coordinate 347,976 downwards.
GTTCTTTTAATTTAGGCTAAAGATGCAGAAATCTTAGCTCAGTTAGGCTGTATGCTGACCTGCATTTGAACTTCTTGCCAGCTGCTCTTAGGTCTCTGAAAATAATTTTTTTAAACCACAATTAAAATTTTAAAAAAAATTACATTCTAGACTGGTTTTAATTATGTTTTAATATTATTTTTGTTCAATCACTTACAAATATGTGCTTTCAAAATGGTTGTAAGGGACACAGGATTTAAACAGATGCAATAATCTCACTTACTTCTGTCTCATTCGCTCTTTAGATCTATTGCTGTTATCTGATTTACTAAGACATAGCAGCTGGTATGGCCTTTTTGAGCTCGCTTTGCAAGATTAAATTCTACCACCTTGACCTAGCATAAATATCAAGAAGTGGCACAGCACAGGTTCATCATGGGATCTGGTGCATGAAATTAATGCTGGAAAGTAGGATAACAGAGTGACAGTTACACGGATGTGTCGGTCTGGATAATCCCAGAGTTCTGGAAGAGGGGAAAAGTTCAGTAAGATGGCATTACCTTACTGAGTATTGCAAACAAAAGCAATGTGTTCCTACATAAGCTGTTTGGAGCACAGAAGAGTAGCAGGAATAGTATATTACCTTGTTTAAAATTGATTGATAAGCTCTAAAAAGGGAGCTTCCACCTTCCTCTTCTCAGACTGATGTTACAGTTTGCACTTAGTTCAGTTAGCAGAAGAATAAAAATTCTCCTGAGAAAGTTGGAGCAGTGAAACTGGAAGCTGGTCCTGTGATATCAATAAATGAATCTCCCTTCACTGGATATTTTAAGCAAGCATAGAGTGCAGAAATAACTCTTTTTTTTTTTTCTTTCTCTTTTTTTTTCTTTCTCTTTTTTTTTTTTTTTAACAGAAAGTATGACTAAAAAAGAGCGTATTTTTAGTATACTTCTATTATTCTTACAGAGCCAATTTTAGCTTAACCTTCTCTTTCTGAGGCATGATGGAAAGCCGCAAAAACTGTTGTATTCTTGGTTTCATTCCCGACGGCATACTGGCATACTACTTTCACAAGACTGCCTTGAGCAGTATTCTGTAAACTAAAAGATGATTATGCGTATATGAGCACTGGGCCAATAAAGCACAGAATTTGCTATTCACTTTTATAACTGCTGCATGGCATCTTTTTGTGTTAAGGCAAATAAGCATCTTTTTATATTAACAAGCTGAAGAAAATAAAAATCAGCTTGAAAATCTCTGTGTAGGAATATACACACAAACAGAGTTTAAATTAATCATATATTCTTTGGTGGATGCAAGCAAAAAGGAATGATTTGGCTGGTTTACTACTATAAATCTTAAGGCACTAATTTATTTCCAAACTGTAATTTTGCTGTTTGTTCAAACTAGACACTGTAGCTCCTAATAAAATAATAATTTGGACTGCAGTAAATGTCATTCTGTAGTACTGTTCAGAGCGTAGGCTCCTAAAGGGCAAAATCGACTCAATTTTAAAAAAGAAAATTTACAAAAAAACCCTACCTATAACAGATGCTCTAGCATATGGCTGGGTTTTAAGTGAGTGCATAGTTGAGCACAGAAAATAAATAAGGGCATGACAAGACCCACCACCCCCCTTCCTTCTTTTGCCCCATAGATACACTAATCACATGGTCACCAGATGGCATATACAGAACTTTGAATGCAGTACAATATTTATAGCCACCAATTTGCCGCCTTAAAGCCAGAATATTAAATTGTTTATTTCATATGGCTGAAAAGAGGCACTTTAATGCTGTTTATTTTTGTTGTCATTACTATTCAGGGCCCAGGAAACAACTGGTTTGTGAAACGGAAGTGGGCAACTATGCCTTGAAATTGTCTCAGTGATCTTGCACACTTGATGAAGATAGCAAAGCAGGTTGTGAATCCGCTAGTCTGGAAACCTCTACCACCTTAATTTATTCCTATCTTTCAGTAGAGATTCCATTTAATTTTTAACCTTCTAGGTCAGTTCTGGAACAGGATCAAGATGTTTCTAAGAAATGTAATCCTACCAGTTTGTAAGAATGTGAATTCTCTCTTCTCATAATGTTATCCCTAGTGGAAAATCTCAGTTGAAAAGCACTGGACTTAATTTTGTTGCAAAGCTGGGGATAGTTGATCAGCTCCCTGCTGTGTCATGGGGTCCCCACGGGCAAGTATGCCAAAGGTGGCTTTACTCTTGACCCTGCCATCATCATTATCCATGTGTCCCTCTCAGGTGGAGGGGATCATACTCCACAGATGCCCCTTCAGTGCCAAAGTAGCATCTGGATCCTATGGACTTTTCCCATGAAGTCTGGTTTTCTCCACAATTATTACAGGAGCAACAGCCATAATGGATGTCAAAATGTCTTATTTGCTCTTACTATAGGAGGCCACAAGAGGGAGAAAAAGATAACGAAGCCACAGCACGAGTAGTTGCATGCTCCAAATCCTCTTTGAGCTGCATAAAGTCTGTCTGCTCCCCCAGCTTCCTGGGTTCAAGTAAACAGTCATTAAGCTTTCAAAATCTGAATATCAGAAAAATCTCAACTGAAAGGTAAATAGAAGTGACCCTGGAGCAATATTCGCCTTTATGCTGTACCTTACCGGCAAGGAGTGGATATTTCTACATGAAATAATATTAAATCCTTCATGCAACAGAAAAATTTTAAATATGTTAATACAAGTAGAAATATAATTAATCAGAACACATTTCTGCCTAGAACACATTTACAGCAAAACAGTGTGTAGGTTTTTCCTTGACAGAAGACACTGAAGAAGCTTGCATACACTTTGGGAGTTTTGAGCCTTTATGAATTGAAAGATAAATATTCAGCTTCTTTTGTGGATGTTCTTTTATATTTCAAGAAACTGATAATGTACACTGTAACTATTTTAAGGAAATTAATTTGCAATACAGCACAAATTTCTCAGATGCAGTTGTATTAAAAAATTACAATATTTTTATGAATATGTAGACTTGAGAAAGCAAAATGTAGGAAATATATAGTGTTTATACTACACACTACAACAGTCCTGCTAGTATTAAGAAGCCCAGAATTATATAGGTGTATTATAATCTTTTAGAGTGTTTAGATAACCATTCTCATGAGTTCACACAGTCAGCTAGAGACCTTTATTGAACTCACTGTTTAACAACGTTGCTGAAGAAAGTATGTAAAGATGATGTATAAAACATACTATCCCGGGCTGTAAAATATGCTTTCACTTTCTTCCTTTTGCTTTATTATTTCAGTGCTATGTTGTTAACATTGTTTGAAGACCACCAGGGGACTGTGGCAATTCGTAATGTTGCAACACTGAAAATAATGTGTTTGATTTATTTTTAATGTGAATAGAGTAGTGATTTTGTTTGTCAGAAACCATGGGGAACAAAGTTGAATATTATACATTATCAGCTTCCATTTAATGTAATAGGAAATGTAACTAGATCATAAACAGAGATGATTTAAAAATGCACTCTTTTATGTTTAATGAAATTCTGTTAGAATGTTTTGCTCCTACAAATGGAATGTGTGCATTTCTAGCAAAATTGTAAAGCTTCTATTTTAAAAGAAAAATAAAAGTGTGTAGAGAGGAAAGATAGGTGATAAAAATTTGCAGAAATTTTTTTTTCACAGCAAATTTTATTCTGTTTCTGAATGTATTATTTGGTTTTGATTCATTTATTATCTCCATTTTCTTTTTCTGATATAAAAAGAATAAACAGCAAAAGAGAAGATGTGAAAATAAACAGCCAGAATGGTTAAATTATTTAAAAGGTTTTGCCTAATTTTGTGCAAGTACTTGTGAAAGGCGAATTAAATTACATATGCAGATCTTTGTAACAGGAAGCCCAGTCAGTTCAGTGTTTAGTTGGGAATGACAGCATGATCTCAAACTATATGTTTTTTCTATTTTTTTCTTTTTCTGCTTTGTTTTCTCTTACAAAATGTATTTTTAATTCTATTTTAATTTTACTTTAAATTTTGTTTATGTCTCATAGAAGAAAAAATATATATTTTCATCATAAATCTGTAGGGTTTTTTTCACCTCTCATTGTGACACTTCCATACTTTTCCTGTCATGTCTCCAGTTCAGATTGCTTAAACGTTAGGCAGTCAATCTAAAGAAAACAAGATGCAACCAGAGCAGCAATTTTGTTTAAATTTACATGGACTTGAGGGACTTTTTCCAAGTATATTTTTGCTTTCTGCTTTCTAAATGGAGACATATTTATAGATCTAGGAATTAAAGCTTTCAAACTCATATATTGTATTCTATAATAAGGTATTAAGAATTTTAAAAAGAAAGAGTTCTGTTCCTTTCAGTTTTCTCAATTCTAATCGCTTCAGTTAGTGGTGAAGATCACAATTTTGCTATAGCCATTATTTCAACTTTCTTATTTAGCACTTTAGCAAGCTTGATCATGGTTAGATTTATTAAAAAAACAATACAGAGCAGCTGTACAGAAAAGTGATTTTTTTTTGTTGTTGTTGTTTTGCTTTGTTTTGTGTTGTTTCTTTTACTGCAGAGGGTTACAAAATATGCTGGAAACTCTAAACCAGTCCCAGGCTTCAACAAACAGTAAGTGACACTGCTTACCAAATGACAGATGCTTTACTGTTGTGACAGTAGTAGCTTTGTGGGACACCTGGAGGAGTAGAGACCACCACTTACTTGCAAACCACTGTCATAAAATACTCCTTGATTTACCATCTACTTTTATGAAATGCCCCTGAAATTAAATCTCTTAATGGAAGCATGGTATGGGGTGGTTCAGTGTGAAATTTTTTCTGTTTGTGAGTTCAGAGAAGGAATAAACCACAGCTGCTCTAGTCTATGTTGTGCTGTTATGGTTTTGGAAATTTGTACTCTGCTTCTTTGCCTGTAATAAATCCAATTAACAGTGGATTTCAGCTTTTATAGTATTATGCCACATTTTTATGCACTATCCTTAGTTTTTCTTAACAAATTAGTTTTCAGCTCTCAGAAACTGCAAGTATATTGCTCATATTGTTATTATTTATATAATGTCAAATACCACAATATTTACTATATAAATTTGCAGGCAAATGAGCTATTTATTTGAGTACAGACATGTGTGTGTTTCCTAGATCCAATTTATATTACTGTAATAGATTTAATTATATAGAGGTTGCTCTCAGTTTATAGAGAGAGTTTATAGATTCAGGTCTTTTTCTATAAGGAGGAGTTATGTAGGAGAGGTTTAAATGAATAAAATATATCTCCAGAGAATTCTTAAATGAACAAGAAAGTAATTGGGAGGAATACCTTTTTGCATATAGTGTTACTAAAAATAAATACTAATTTTTTAATTCAATCTTATATTTATCAGACTCCATGAATTCACTCTATGACAACCAAAAAATATGTTTGATTCATAACACAAATTATAGTGCAGGTGAGGTCTGTTTTTATGCATCATCTGAGCTTGTCACTTGTCTTTATAGACATATTTAATGTTTGGAAAATTTGTTATTTTCTTGTCATTGCCAAAATCATTCCATTCTGGCTGTTTGCTTTCTTCCTGTTGTTACTGTTGTGTTTTTTTGTTTGGTTTTGGTTTTGGTTTTGTCTGGATTGGTTTGGGGTTTTGAGGTTGTTTTTTGGTTTTTTTTTGTTTTTTGTTTTTTTTTTTTTGTTTGTTTGTTTGGTTTTTTTTAGCACCTACAATGTATGCAAATAAAAAACCCCCTGCTCTTTAGCTTAAAATGTCCAAAGTTTTGTATATGTGTATGTGTGTATATGTGTATGAGCATTAGTGGAGAATTTTCACATGTAGTGGATGAAGCAGGATTTACAGGGAGAAACAGCTGGTGATCAAAAAATTCATTTGCAAAGAATACTGGTTGGAAGCAATTCGCAGTCAGATGTTCTTGAGCTGGCTGAAGATCTTGAGATGATCTTGCTGGAGTTCAGCAGCCAACACAGAGCCACATCCAAGAGGCATATACAGGAGTTGAAAAGTTCAGGGTAGGCCTTAAGCATTTCAGCATTTTAGGAGAAGAAAGATTTTTAGTTTATTTAAAGTCAAAGAGTTACTATAAAAAACATGAGTGTTATGGACTATATGATGACAAAGGACACTGGTTTTCCTTGCTGAGTTATTGTTTTTTTTGCTTCTCAGAGTTTTTCATACGTTTTAATTCTATTCCAGGTTCAGTCATATAATATAGAGAGGGAAACATATACACTTTCAAAAGCCACAGTTGTGCTTGGGTTGTGGAAACTGGGGTGGAAGTGGTATAGCTTTGTGATGTGTGTGGGTTAGAAGACTACTTCTTGCACAAGCATAGAAAGGGAAATGAGGTAAAAATATTATTTTCCTTCAGCATAATGTCTTATTTGTGGAAACTATCACATGGAATGTGACACAGAAATATTCCTTCAAATATTAAATAAAAGGTTTCATATAATTATATACAAAATCATTCAATGTTCTTTATTTTATCTCAATCCTTAAGTGGTAATAGCTATGCCTTTTTTCTGCTGCACTTTATAAGAGAATATTAAAGTCATGATGTGGCTTCCTAGCTTTATGAGTTGTTTTTTTTTTTTTCCTTTTCCATCAAATAATTTATCTTTTTAAAAATAATTCCTGTAATTACCAAGCTTTATAGAAATATTTTTTCCATTAATTTTCTGTGTGCTAGTCATTTATGCAGGTAAAAAGTCTTTCAATCTATATCCTCAATAATATCTTATTAAGGAATAGATGGAGGATTGTGTTTATGAGTATATCAGAACTAAGCCCATAGCTGGCACTACTTCTAAATGCCACTCAGTGTAATTTTAAAACAGCATTTTACAAGTATGATAAAGTGAGAGTACATGGCTAAATATGAATGAAAAACAATATACATTTGCAATTGTTAGCAAAATAGGAACAAACCCTCCTTTTACTTATGATTTCACCAAAACAAAAACTAGGAAACCTAAGTTATTCACAGTTACATCCCTGATTCCTGTGAAAATGGAAAGCATTCTTTGGGGTATAAAACACCTGCAATTGCACACATATTGACAGACACAAATATATGCATTTTAAAAAACTTTGCTGCACACCCTCCTCTTTCACATAAACTCAGTTTGAAAATACTATTCTCTCTTAAGATAGTGACAATAATTAATCAAGTTAAATATGGTAATGGTATAAATTATAAAAAGTGACATATTTAGTCCTGTCATGGAGACTGATCTTCAGTTTAAAACGGAGGGGTAAAAAAAGTGTTTCCCTTTGCCAATGTTCTGTGTAGCAAAATTTTATACGAAAAGTTCCATATAAGACTAAGCAATCTTTCCCTACAAGAAAACTCAGCCTTTCTATTTCAGAAAGATACATTCACTTGTGAGACCACTGTTATCACAAAGAGGGCAATAGGGGCTAGACAGAACATGAACTTATTAAGGGAATGGCAAAGAACCTTGGTGTTCCTTTTTCCTGAGGAAAGGGTTGCAGTCGCATGTCAGGTAGCATAGACCCACATGCACATCTAATTAGATATCTATATGGAGCCATCTTTGGGCTTGGATCTTTAACCCCAAAGAACATAAGCAGTCTTTATTCCCAGCTCACTTTGTGGCTCTCATCTACAGTATTTTTTAGTTAGTCACCAGCCCTTGAACAGCCATCTGAATGATGCACATACAGGTGGAATATTGATGAGATGAAGCACACACATCTGATGTAGAAATTAGATGGACCATTTTTCATTTCTAAAGTGATCTGCAAATATTAAAGGTCATTAAAATGAAATAAAAATAAATTTGTCTTTATGGATTGCTGCTCTTTTATATCCCAGTCCTGCAAAGAGCTTCATGTAGGCAGGCAATTTTGTTTAAGTACAGCTTGTTTGCTGACTTCTTGCAAGATTATAGATTTCAACAATGTGAAAATGTCAATACACAGATCCTGCTTTTGCCTTGGAAATACTTTTTTTTTTTTTCAATCAAAGTAATTATTTACTTTCTTTAACAGAAGTGTAAGACTGACTTTTTGTGCTCATGAGTAAAGCTGTCAAGTTATGCTACTGCTTACTTGGGTGAAACTGCTCCACCAAGAGAAAGACATATGAAGAACTCCTCAAGTGAGAAGAATAGTTTCTTTCTGGTGAATGCTGTGGATGCAGACAGAGGACACTGTAGCAGATATTTTTCATCTCTACTCTTGTTTCCAGTGAAAAATGGAAATATGGTGACAGAAATATTTCACTATTGACTTTTTGTTTTCAACAAAATATTTATTTAAGGAATACAGGAATGAATTTTTTTACATTCCTCATGGAATCTTTTATGATTTTAGCTTATTTGTGGCTACACAGCTTTTAAAAAAATCTCTAATGTCCATAATCTAAGGAAAATCTCCTCAGATTTCAGTATTTCCAGGGCCAACAGAACAATTTGCTTTTTATAGGGCTGGTAGATATAAAGGGATGAAGTTTTCTTGGTCACTGCCAACTGTAAATAATAATTTGTAAAAGTGTCATATATTTTCTTTTTACATATTTATCCTGATATGAATGAGAAACAGAATATATATAGTCTATAAATATAATGGGGGGGGAGGATAAAGTTCACTGTCTGCATATAATTAAAGTCAGTGTTATTTTTCACTCAAGTATTTCCATCCCAAGTAAAGGAAATACTTTTTGTTAGATGGTGTTTATAATTTGGAGCCATTTTTTAACGAGTATAGTAGGAAAAAGAAGGAGAGAGAGAGGATATATTTTTTTCAGTGGGATGTTGTGGTGGCCCAGCCCACCTTGGTGCTCAGTGACATCAAGTGGGTGGATTTCCCTGCCCAGAACTCTGATCCTGAGGGCAGATCTGAGGCGAGACCCCAGTCTAGAGGTTGCCCCCACTAGGTGTCACTCCTGCAGCATCTCCTCCCCCTTTTCCAGAAGCTTCTTTGTTCCCCTAACCCCATTGGTTCAAATCCCTATGTATATTCATGTGCTTCGTTGCTTATGTATTAAGTTCTGGAAAGTTCTGTTAAGTTCGGTTCCCCATTGGTTATTTCAAATACATCCCTCCCCCAAACTGTTGTGATTTGTTCCCTGTCACCCGTTGTCATTTCCCCATTGGTTTGTCCCTTTGTTCCTCCCCTTCTCCTCCCCCATTTAAAAAGGGGCTGTAAGTGTTCCCGATTACCTTTTCTCCATTGCCTCTCCTTCCGACCAGAATAAAGTTGGGACTGCAGGCAAAGAGAAGGCCCTGCTATCTTCCTTCGCTCTTGCCGTGGTTCCTAGGCAACAACTCTACTGCAGCCAGCCTTTCTCCAAGCCTCCTGCAGGCAGCACTGACAGCTGCTAAACAGGACACTGGTTTGCCCCACTGCTGGGACACCAGACTTGTCGCCTGCCAGGCCAACTGAGCGGCTAGTGGTCAGCGCGACAGTAGGATACATACTTTGACACCACAGAAACTCAGGATGTTATTCTAAACAAGAAACACTTGCATTTTTTGTATAGCAAGTGAATTTACCTATCTGAATGGCAGGCACTCAACTTAGTACCAAAGGTTTTAGGCAAATTCTTGTGTTTCCTCCCTTAGTGAATGCTGATGTTTTTAATGGCAATGTCCTGCCATTTCTGTTCAACAGGGAACACTTCAATGCCTTCTCTCCAGTACTAACAGTCCTCAGCACTTGCTTACTACCTGTCTGCCCCCTTCCCATGAGCAGAAGGGAAAGCACAGAAACTGAGCCTTATAAAAAATCCACTGTTTAGCCTATTAACACCCATGATGGAGTAATCCTATATGTTAATTGCATATGGTGAATTCTATTTAATATCTGTTTACCAAATCTCTTTAGATAATTTCTAATAGTTTTTATGGCAGCTCCTCCCTTGTCAGAAGCCCCTACATTTTACCAGTAGTTCCTTGCCTTCCTTACTGTACTGTTCAACATATTTTTTTTTTTGTTTCATTTCTTCATGTTTTACAGAGCTGTCAGAGCATAGAAATAGTTCAGATTAATCAAAGAAACTTAATGCATCTCTATGGCTTAAAAGAATGTTTAAGACTCCAGCACTTTCCTTCTTAAGTTTAGGAAATGAAGGCTTACGTTTAGTTTTCTTTAAATGTTAGATGAAGTTCTTCACTTTCTGACTTGATTTTGCACATAGGGTTTTCTGTTTGCTTTTTACCTTTCTGAGTCGTCATGGAATCTAGCCCTTAGGAGACTAGTCTCTTTCTCACAGTTTTTGAAATACACAGATTATTTTGTTTTAAAAATCTAACTTTAATATTATTCCAGTAAATAGAGCTTTATCTCCACATTTTCATTTGAATAAAATGAGTTTAAAAAGAAACTGGCTTCAATAATTCTACTTCTGGAAGAGATATAGAAAACCATAACGGCAATTTATATTACATATGTTCAATGGGGCCATGATAGAATTGTTTATTGTATGCCTGAGAAAGTTTGGGAAAAGTACAATAATGTGTTTAAGTCATAAAAAAGCCTATTTTAATCCAATGCGCACCGTTCACAAAATAGATTGTATTTAAATTTTAACTCTTAAAATGTCCATTGTTAATACACATTTTCCCAAACGTTCCAAAATGGTACTATTTATAATTTTCATGCTATAATTAACTCTCTGTAGATATTAATGAGTTTTTGTCTAAATAAATTCATGCCATTCTTGGGACTCACCAAATATTTCATTTTCTCCTTTACCATTTCAGGCTCAAAATATGTTTTGGAGTCATGTATCACAGGGTGCCAGCTTCTGACTACATAGTACTTTTGCTTCCAATGGTTTTCATTTCTGAGCTTCCCATAAGAACAAAAGGTTTCCACCCAGTCTGTTGATCTGAAGTCTGTTAAAACAGTAGAAAATCTTGAAGTTTCTGCAGACAGATTTGAAACAAACCAGGACTGAATATTTTTGTCTTTTAAAGTTTAATTTAACTACAGGTACTTCCTGTCTCCTTTCCGTTTAATTTCAACAGTCTACACAGTTTTTATATGAAAAATAGAGACAGAAATTGCTGGAACAATATTCAGCAGCTGTTGCCTTTTAGTGAGTAAGCTTTTTAAAAAAATGTTCCTCAGAATAAAATAATGTTATTTAATGTCAATGTTTTGACGTGAATGGTATACTGCTGATAGTGAAGGAAGTCAGGGAATGCTATTGCACTCACTCCCATAGTTATTAGGAACAGTATATATACACTATTACTGAGTAAAAGTACAGTGATCCAAGCTATTGTCCTCTCTGGCTTTCTTCTGGCTCCAAGTGATTCTTGAACTCTGTAGCAGAGTTAAATTGTTTCTATATGAAGCTGCTATATAAACCCCTATACTATACAAACTCTTATACTTCATATTTTTATTACTTCTCATTCAAATGATCTTTTACACCTCGATTTTTAATTTGATAAGCCATGACTAGCAGGAAGATTTTTCTCTGTGTTTAAAGACATTTGTCCCCTCTTAATATGATTAAGAATAAGATATTTTGCCTCTGCCCTCTCCAAGTTGTGCTGGAAGCAGATGTTAATATTTTATACACAATTTTCCTTAACCCATAATTGGCAATAAAGACAAAATAATGTAATGTTTCAAGATTCCTCAGTATTAACTAATTAAAGCAGCGGCAGGCCTCGAGCATGGGACAATGGCAAACTTTCAGATGAATTAATTTTATGGAAGACCAGCTGAGTAATTGGACTCCAATTACAGGCTGTTTAGCTCCCTCATCACCTTCACATATAATTAAATTCAATTGGTTGATACAGCTTCTATTTTTATGAGGGCACTTACAAGCTTTTTGAACCCCACTGTGACTTTGGATCTAGGCCAATCAATTATTACTCATTTCTCTTTCAAATGGAAATTCTCTAGATTAGTCATATCTTCCATAAAGCATTGCTCACATTTAAAAGATCGGTCTATAGTACATTGCAGCTGAGAAATGGAAGAAGAAAAATGTTTATGGATATTTTTCTTCTACAAACAATATATAGGATGCAACTATTGTCATGGATATTGATGAATGGAGGCCGCATGCTTTTATGACCTGTCTTGAGAAATATTATGCTACATCTCTTGAGAGATGTGATGATAAACACTGTATCATTACATTTGCAAATTCCATGCTTGTTCCTATTACAAATTATTACTGAAATCATGCATTAGATTTAAAATTGTCTTTATTGGCATGTAAAAAATAAGTCATTATGTGTAGCTAGCTGAGAATCCCTTAGTTGTTCAGTTTTCCTTGATTTTTCAAAATAAACCATCGCTACCAATTTAAAAAAATAAACAAAAACGACCTAAATTACTGTTTATTTAGAGAAAAATTTAACAGCCCCTGACTTTTGAACAGGTCCATAGTTGCTAAATAGCTTGACTAAAAGAAAGAAAATATATTTTTATTTTGAGAACGCTAGAACAGTTTCTATCTGAAAGCATTTGGCTTTGAATTAGTCCATATTTTCAAGTGCAAAGAGAAAATGCATTCATGAGTACGGTTGTAACATTTCACCCATAACTAGTCTATAAGGAGATTAAACTAGTGACTAGAACTGTCACTATTGCTTGTTCTTAGTATATTGCTTCCAGTGTATTTATTTCCAAAGAGAGCAATATATCATCATTTATGAAACAGGAAGCAGGGAAGTAATAGTGACATCAGTGATCTTTTCTAGCTCTACTAAATGATCAATAAAGAAAAAGACATTGTCAAATATGAAATATTATTTTTCTTTAGACCTTTCAATTAGGGAAATATCAAACCTATTTCTTCGATCTTTAAACTCTTGAATTTGAATTCAAGCCATTGATTAGCTATGTAAAAAATTGCATTGAGACATACCAAATTACAACAATCTCTATAAAACTGTGTTACTACTGATTGATTAGCAAGATATAACATTAAACATTAATGGTTTCATAATGAATACCAGAAAATTAGTGTTCACTACCTTCTCTTTTGGGGTTTCATTTCCCACAAGAGCAGAAAACTCATCTCTAGAAATAGTAAGAAATTCTCATTTTGGGCTTTTATTTTTTCTCTTCCAAACATGGAATACAGATAGTATACATTAGAAGGTGGCTTCTTCAGCTCTTCACTGGTTAATTTTGATTTTTTTTTCCTGATCATTCTGTAATTGATAAAAGAAATCCATATCCTGAACAAAACCTCTCACCTTTTGTGTAGGCACGTGATATACACAGGGAAGAATTATAATAAAAACATTCCTGAGGAAAATTACTTTTATTGTTTTAAGAATAAGTGTGATGGTCATATTAGATGTTATCAAAATATGCTATTGAGGCTGGCTGTCATTATTTTAGAGTAAAGCAAAAGTATTAGAAATGTTACAATCTTGTAAAATTCAGACTTGTCTTTGGTTGGTTGGCTGGTTTGCATGTTTGCTTGCTTTTCTTTCTGAATATCTAAGGAACAACATTAAAAGAAAGTAAGGAAGTCATGTATCAAATCAATATTTTGATTTTTTCTGCAAGAATAAGTGTTAAATTTCTACCACTATTAGTGTTGTAACTAAAGACAGAAAACAAATTTTTCATATATGCCTCCTCTTTCAGGAGCATCACAGATGCTGTCATCCAGATTAAACAGGGTCTGATGATATGTTTGGTTCCCCCAGTCTAACATGTCTGTTGTCCATTAATCCAATTGGTTTACATACAAATACACTTTTGATGTCACCACAAGTTTATGAATAATTTCTTTCTGCTAAGGCGAACAGCATTTATGCAATAAAGAACATAACTAATAAGATTGCATGGACCATTGAACTTCTAGGAGAGAAAAGAAAATTAGTAGTGCTGTCACAGACCTAATATCAACTTACTTGAGGTGGCAGTCAGGAAAGTAAGCTCTCTAGATATTATCTTTTTTCCAAAGGCTAGGTGCTTTAAATCACAGTGTTCATCAGACTTAATAATCTTTTCATAGTTTTGCTTCATCAAGCCTCTTGTGCCACATGTGTTTTGAAATATTTTTTTCTCCCTAGGTCGGTTAACTGAGGTCAGAATGTACAATTGGCATTTCTTGCAGAGACAAAGTCGGGATCAGTTTAGTTTAGAAGACAAACTGCACAGAGGGAAGGAAAGGAAAGACCTCATTCAGGGTATAATTTTACAGCATTTGTTATTCATAAGTGAACAGCCACCTTTTCATGGATTTCTTTCTGAGTAATGACAAGAATTAAAAAGAGAGTAAGTTGGTTCACCAGTATTACACTTATGCAGGAAATATAAACATGTATTAGAGGTTTAGTGAAAACACCACCAGTACCACAAGGCGGGGGGGGAGGGGGAGGACGCGAAGTCTAAGAGGAAAATTTCTCACTATTTTTAGTGGTGAATTTTCTGTCCTTGTGGGAAAGGAAACCCAAATTGTTCATGATCTGGTTCTGGCATGTATTGACCAAACCATAACCTCATTAGCTGTCCTCCTCCCAAGCAGTTTTTTGTGTCCTTTTTTTTTTTTTCCTTACTTTCCTTGACTAATGATTGAGAACATACACTGCATTTTGGGAAACACCTTCAAATACAAGACAAAAGAAAAATTCAAATCAGAAAGGCAAATTCCTTTACTCCACATCTGGCTTCTTTGGAGGCCAAACAGCAGGTATTTCGTTCCTTTAAAAGAATGGCTGATCTTAAAAGTTGACTTCCATTCTGCACAGCTTTGAACAATGCTAAATGAAGAATACTTAAAGGATAAGAGAAGAAAACAAAAAAACCCTGACTGAAACCTGCATAGCCTTTGTATTTAGAAGCAAGTAACTTTCTGTTATGTAAGTGAAAGGTACTTTGGTATGAGGAAAAAATCTCATAATTGAATAGCTCGTAAGTTTAATCCACACAATACAGTGTTTAGGCAATGCAGCATATTTCTTCTACGGCTTTGAAGACACTTTAATTCCTAATCGTTGATACCATCAGTGTTCCCCTCCAAAAACATTCCTCATATACAGTACAACAAAGAACAGTGTGTGCCCATGGCCTGAGCTTAACAAAGTGCATTGAGAAGGACGGCTTCCTGGGCAGAAAAGCACATCAATAACACAGTGGGAAGTGGCACCAACAGAAGGTAAACATGGGTCAGTCAGGGAAAGCTTAGTAGGTGGTGGGGCACAGATCTTCACATACAATGAAGGAAATGACATCAGAGAGATTCATCTTTCTCTGTGCTGGAATTCTCAGTTATTAACTAAGGCATAACATCATAGGGGACAACAAAGGCAAAGAATCAGCCAGTTTTTGACTTCCTCACAGATGGCACTTAAATGTAGATTTCAGTGCTGCTGAGAGAATGACTGTGGCAATTGTGTTAGCTGAACCTTTCAGCTCAGGGGAAAAAAAAAAAGTGATGCATTAATGGTCTGGTTAAGTAAATATTATTCAGACATGTAAGCCACTAGGCTTACTCAGTTCTCTGTCATTATTTATTAGGTATACGTGAATAGTGTATAAGAGTTTCAAATTCCCAAGCATAATTTTTCTGTCAAGGACTGGCAAAAAAATTAATAAAAAAATAGTTGTTCCATGTATGTAGCTGCTTATATTTTATGGCTGATCAGGAAATATTTTTTTCTTAATTCATTTTAGCTAGATTTAGGAAGAGATGAGTCTTCTTTACAAAAGAGGCTTTTCTTTCCATGCTGCATTAAAGGGTATTCATCTGTAACCCATTTTATCTCTGACCTTTTTCCTAATAGGGAAATTGTTAAGGAATAGGGAAGAATTTAAATGCCATTCATAGCAGACAGGAAGATGATTTTTACAAGCTGCTTTGATTATGGAGAGTGTTTATTTATGGAACTGTTCACACATTTTTAATGCACTGTCTTGATTTTGATTAGTGCTTTATACTGCAATTTTTAATTTTGCTCACAAAATTTAGACAAGAGATTTCTGTACATTAAACTTTTTGTACTTTTAAAAGGGTTTATTAAGTGCTATTGATGCTTTATTGCAGTGATATCTAAACTTTTTTTAACTATGCAACCCTATCAATAAAAAAATTATGAGCATACACCCCCAATATACACACATTTGTGTTTATAATTTACATATATGTACTAGCAAATTAGATACATTATAAAACAGGCAAAAAATCAGATATTAAAAAAATAATGAGACAAAAATGAAATAAAACCTGCTATCTATCTTTTAAAATATATTTTATTGAATAATGATGCAAAAAATTTTCTTCCTGCATCCCAGTGGATTGTCTTGTGCACTCCACATTGTCTTGCCTCCACTTTGGAGACAACTTCCTTATTAATAACAATTTGCCATCTAATAATTATCAATTATAAAAAACTAAAACACTGTAAAAGGAATATCTTAGATCAAAATATACAGAAGCTTTACTAATTTTATCAAAATTTAATTTTTTTTTTCCCAGTTTTTGAAGTACTAGTTTAGTGGAACTTCCTGTAGAACCTAATTGACTTCCCAATAAGACCTTTGTTCAATTTAGATATCCATAACTGCAAAAGGGTATGATTTTGCAGGAATGGAAGACCAACATGGAAGAAATGGAGAGGTACATACTGGAAAATGTGTTATTTAATTCTCAGCTTGGTTATAGTTCCAGTAATATGGTAAAAAGAGAAGTCAAAGTAGATTTCCAGGCCTAGACTGTAAATCTGAAATTAAGCCACCTGCATAAGAATTCTTCGCTATCCAGAAAGTCAGTGAGCCAGTTTTTTGCTCAGACAAGCAGCATATGCTTTTTCAAGTTCTTACACTTATCAGAATTAATCAGTTTGTTTACCCAAAAAGAGTTCAGGAAATTTATTTATTTGATGTGGATTTTCATATGACCACAACCCAAGACTGACATTGGAGTTCTGAGACATTTAATGAAGCAAATCAATGGGCAGAAACCTATTTCATGGATGTTTTTATTCATTGTAGTCATGGCTTTTGCTAAGTCAGCAAAGTCCATGACTGAGTGTGTTTGAAAAAGAGATGCATTTATCAAAATTTATCTTTAAAAAATGACAATACAATCCTCTTGGTATTTATGTTTACTTTCTATATCTATTATGTATGTGTAGCTATTGTTTGAACAAACAAGCCAAATCACTCCATACAGAGAGGGTTCAATGAGGAATCACCACAAAGAAAGCTCCCTGTTGAATTCATGAGCCTATGAGAACAGAGCATTATGCAGTTCAGAGCCCCATAATATAGATGTGCCAATTTGCTATCTTCTGGAAATATTTTATCCAACTGATCATTCTTTTTTTTTAATATTCACCGCTTAAAGAGATGAAAACACTTAGGGAAAAAAAAAACAACACAAAAATATCGGGGAGGAAAAAAGAATTTAAATACCTAATAAAAATTTCTGAATTTGGAAACCTATACTGTTAATATAGTCAGTAGAATTTTTCTAGAGTGATTTGGAAGATCTAAAGGTTAGAAATCAATCTCTGGAGTTTCCACCAAATAAATAAAGAGCTTAATTAAGGCACACTGATATCATTGTCTCACATTACTTTCTGCTTCTCTTTTACGTTGACCATTATAAGTAGCTTTATAAAACCATTGATTTCTTATTTCTGAATAGTAAGTTGCCTTGAATATTTCATGATTCATAGATGTTGAGAAAAACCAGCGAAGGGTAAGGAAGATCTGGGATTAGAAATACAATGCATTGCTTAAGGAAAATTAACACAGCTAAAATGGTAATACATTTCCTGAATATATCTTGTTCAGATTACCTCTTCTGAGAACTTTATGAAAGTATCTTTGTCCATCATTACATTTCCATGTCTTCAAATCCAGAGGATGACTCAAAGCTAGTTTGTGTTGCAAGGATTTTTTGCTATCTCTTTGTTGAAGAATTATTTCAGACGTGAAAAGCAAGCAAAAACAAAAACAAAAACAAAAAGGCATTTTACTGCATCATTAAAGAAAAGAATCCTACAAAATTCAAGTAAAGATGAACACTTTTTATCTAAATAAGCTTCAATAATACAAAAACTGATGGGTATTCAAACATACCAATATCTGCAATTTTTACTTGAAGTGTCTATGACAACAACATGTAGGATACATTGATTTAGCAAGGACAAAAAATGAAGGCATGGAATTGCCATCTTCATGAAATTCTGCATAAACTGTAATCAATCAGCAGCAACAGGTCAAAGCTGCAGCATATTGTCTTTATCTATCCTAAGATATACTCCTGTTGCTGTCACCTGAAACCTCTCTTCACCACCTATGGATTTATTTTATCCTTATATTTCATCTAGTCCTTATCAGCATAAGATTTCTGCAGAATGGACACCGCAATTTTTTTGACTGCAAATCTGGACGCAACCCTGAGGGCTGAAGAGGGCCCCTGGTTATTCTTGTGAAATATGCCAAAAGGAGAAAAGCACAACGTGCTTTCTTCAAGGTTAAGCTATAAGTTTCCATAGACATAATTTCACATGTGGGTGAATTTTAGAATCTAACGATTTTACAAGACACAGACATGACTGTGGGAAACCCAGATGCCATCCCGTGCAGAAGTTCTGCCACTGTTTCTAGCATGATCACATTTCTGTCTGCTCAGGGAAGCACCTGATACCAATGGTGTGAGCTGAATTCTGTTTATCAAGGAAACCATACAACATTCATGCAAAAGAACAGAAAAGTCCCACTGGCTACAGAAAATGCTAATAAATAAAATGATATCTTATTTGTATTAAGTGGAAGGCATGGCTTTATAGACTAAGTAGCAAATCTGCCCAAGCAAAAAATATGACTGACTGAGGAAAAATATGTCAATAGATTTTTTTGTTTATGAACAAAAGAGTAAGAAGATTGTCCAGAAAAGTGTAATCCAGTTGAAGAAAAATATTGGATTTTTTCAATTTTATTTCCCCCTACTTTTTTCTTCTCTTCCTTTCTCATCCTCACCACAGGAACTTGTTCACAATGAGATTGCTCAGATATTTTTCAAAGAAAGAATATTTATTTATCAGTTTAGATAGAGCACTGCAAAAAAAGTTTATTTAAAACCAATAAATAACCTTTTGTAATCCCATATAATCTCTTGTCTAACTACAAAGCTTTGATTTTAACTTGTGGGAACAGGTAGCAAAGTCTGCTTAATGATAGAAAATTATTGAGAATAGTCAAATTAAATGTGACTGCAAATGTTTGTGCAAAGATCAAACAGCACTGAATGAGGAGGTGATCAAATGAAGAGGTGACAAATTTGTAAATGAAATTACTTTCACACGAAGTAACAAATAAAACAATACTAGCCATATATGTACAATAGGAGACTCTAAATTAATTCTAATTTCAAAGAAGTTCTGTGAGTCATTGCAGACCTCTGAAACTGTCAGCAACAGTCAGAAAGAGACTTTGTAGAAATGTATTCAGAAGAATGGCAAGTATGATCAGCTATCTTAGGAAAGACTAAATAGATTAAGACATTTTGTTTGGACAAGAACCACTGAGGAAAGGAAATGATGCATTAATAGTTTCTTAAAAAAAAAAAATCCAGACATTATTCATTTGATGAAGAACTGAAATCTGGAAGTCGTTGGCACAAAATGACACGAGGGATGTAAAGTAGGTGTGGGCAGCGCAGTATGAGTAGATAGAGCAACTCAACTTTAAAATGGTGTGATCCATATTCAATTTTCAGTAAAATATCCAAATCTGCTACCTATCAGGGGTTGAAGGAGACCCTTATCACATCACAGTTCCTTTCTGGAATCTGAAACATGGTTTGACTCTAATATTTCGTGTCATAATTTCAAATTCATTGTTTTGGAAAAATTCAAACTAGTTTTATCTTTCAGTGCACAATGCACTTGCCTCTTTCAGAAGCATCAACCTCTCCAACAGTGGTTCATTGAGATTTCAAATAATTAAATTTTCAAAATGCTAATGCATTAATATTGTAGCTTTTCAGGAAGTGCTTTCTTTTTAGAGTGGTATTTGTGGAACTCCTACAGTATTTTATTGCAGTAATTGCAGGTTAAAACTGTGAGAGGAGGAGGGGAGTACCCTACAGAGAGGTAACATTTCACTACTAAAGAAAAATACTACAATATCTTTACACAAAAAAAAAGTTACCACAGGTGCATTTTCTGTAAGAGAACCTATACATCCAAATTAAAACCATACTATTTTCTTGCATCCATAAAATTATACTTGTTAGTCTTGGCATCTATGACCTTAAAGAAAATATGTTTCTCAGAAGTGCTATAGAGTAGCTAGTGGTTCTGGAAAAAGTAAAACATCTAGGGAACTTTCAACTTAATATATATTGGCACCTCATGATATTTTAGTTAGTACTGCTTATTCAAGAAGGTAAGGAGATTTTGAAAGACCATTTACCAAAAATCAGTCTGGTTGTGGATTTATAAACACAGTACATTATATCCATCTGACAGAAAGACAGAAATAATATCCTATTTGCCATCAAAACACTTTTGATGGGCTAATAGCAAAGTTTGAGCACACAGCTACTTATTTGGCTTTCTGAGAGTGATTGCCCTCTGTTTAAGAAGGAATTGTATTTGATGATAGAACACATACCTACAATATGTTCTCAGCCTGTTCACACATAACAGTGTGTACATCCTGGAGAAATGTAAATGACAGAACCTCTGTTTCTGTAAGGTAATTACTGTTTTCACAGAGATTGGTAAATGTAAAACTTAGTACAAATGATAATAGTTATTGCTACTATTATTTGCTTCCAAAGCACATGTGGGATAGGTCCTTAGGTACTAAGAAAATTGTACTAGGTGTTCAGTTTAAAAATAAAATTTCCTTTTACCTCTCTATTGACTGTCCTTAAATTCAGATGTGCATTAGTAGATATTTGCTGGTTGCTTATGTGTTGGATAAAAGGTGAAGATGAACAAAAACATAGGTGGAATTACAGTTCTACTTCTTGGCTGATATAACTGAGATAGTTTTGATGACCAAATCCCTGTATTCATTTTAAAAGAAATGAGAGAGGGAAAAAGAATATTGTTTCAGAAAAGTACTTTCTTCTTTCTATTGATCTGCTACTTAGATTGCTCATGAAATTTTCCTGAGAAATTTTGTTGGCTGCTTAAAAAAAGCACCTGTTTGAGCCTGTTATCTTTTATCTTTTCTTCTGTACACATTCACGGTTTTTTTTATCACCTAATAGTTTGTCTAAATCCATTATCTAGTAGTGAGTGGAAATGCACATAGGTAATGTTATTAGGAGTCAGTTTCTACGGTACTGAAGGAAACAAATGATCCCTCTCAGATCTGGTAAGTGAGGTACAAAGTTTTATAAAAAATTATTGTCACTGTGTACCAAGAGGCTTTCCCTGTCTCTGCTCTGTAGTGTTGCTGCCTCTAACTTTGTGACATTGATCTCAGCAATGCGTGGTCATTTTCACAGAGTCATAGAATCACAAATTGGAAAAGGTCCTTAAGATCATCAAGTCCAAGTGTAAACCTTACCAAGTTCACCACTAAGCTATGTCCCTAATTTTAACTTCATGTGTCCTGTTACTCTTCCTTAAGAAGCATACTTTGTAGAACAATTGTCACAGAATCACAGAAAAAGCTGAGTTGGAAGAGATCCACAAGGATCATTGAGTCCAGCTCCTGGCCTTGCACGGAACAGACCCAATAGTCACACCATGTGCCTGAGAGTCTCCAAATGCTTCTTGAACTTTGTCAGGCTGGTGCTGTGAAAACTTCCCTTGGGAGCCTGTTCCAGGGCCCAACCAACATGTGGGTGAAGAACATTTTTCAACCTAAACCTCTCCTGGCACAGCTTCATGCCATTACCTGAAGTCCTGTCACTGGTCACCACATGGAAGAGATCAGTGTCTGCCCTTCCTCTTCCTCTCATGAGGAAGTTGCAGACTGCAATGAGGTCTCCCTCAGTCTCCTTTTCTCCAGTCTGAACAAGCCAAGTGATCTCAGCCACTCTTCATACAGCTTCCCCTCAAGACCCTCCACCATCTTTGTTGCCCTCCCTTGGACACTCTCTAATAGAGTAATATCTTTCTTATATTGTGGCACCCAAAACTGCCCCCAGCACTTAAGGTGAGGCTTCCCTAATACAGAGCAGAGCAGGACAATCCCTGCCCTTGCCTGGCTGGTGATGCTGTGCCTGATGAGCCCCAGAACACGGCTGACTCTCCTGGCTGCCAGGGCACGGCTGACTCATAACTTGTGCAGTATTGTCACATTCACAAAACAATGATATCAAAGCTGTTGTTGAAGTTGTGATTCTATGGAAGTAAAACTAACAATAGCAATACCTTAATAATAAAATACGCTTAATCTTTTAATCTTGCATATCGTCTATGAATTAATGTTTTAAGTGCCTCACTGGAAAAAGTATTACAGTAGTTTTATATTAATAGAACTAGCAACCTCTCTCTCTTCTTTTAATAATAAAGATGTTTAAAGATAGATGTAACAACTGCTATAGAAATTGTGTAAAATGTAATCAGATTTGACACAAAACTCTATTGCTTTACTGCACAAAATGAAACTACAGATATGATGGTTTCATCATGATCGTGACATGGAGTTTTATACCTCTCTCTCACCCAAAATAAAAAGCTGTCAAATATTTTCCTATGTCTGGGTAAGTCTCAGACATACATGAGAGCAAGCTGGCTAAGTCTCATACAATTCAGATTTAAATGATTAGTGTGGGACGTGGAAAGCAACAGGAGGCTTTGGATGAGGTTATATAATCTCCTATGCTTTGAGTGTATGTTCCTGGTTTTTGTGCATGGAGTTCTCTACATAGGGATCTGATTAGATTTGCAGTTGCTTCTAGATGATCAAAGAGTACAATAGTACCAAGCCTTCTTGCTCCACCTGCATATGGTTAAGAGCTTGTGTGATTTCCTCTCTGAGCAGAGTCCTTCTCTGGCGACTTAAAATTTTATTACCATAATGGTGGAGTACAGCAAAAATAGAAGGACACCTTAAATTCACGCTGAAGATGTGACAGAATACAGCTGCCCATTTGATACAAAGGAGCAATTTATAGTGAGCACACTGATGTTTGCATGTAAGGAGAAATATATTGATGGTCATTTGGCTTCTTTGTTGAATTCTGAGGTCAGTTTTGACTCACAAAATGTTCTGGTAACCTGGCAATGAACCATATAGGACATATTCTTTCACAGTTCAATGTGCAACCAAATCAAAGACAGAGGTATAGTCTCGAGTTCAAGGATATTAGTCTATGGATTGCCCTGAATTAATCAGATACTTTGTTTTTCAGTTTTGCAACATAAGGATTGGAATACATATTTATAATCTAATGCACTTGTACTGATTTTGGCTGGGATAGAGTTAATTTTTTCCCAGGAATTTTTTATGGTGTTATGTTTTGAAATTGTGGTGAAAAGAGTGTTGATAACACAGGGATGTTTTAGCTGTTGCTGATCGGCACTTACAGAGTCAAGAGCTTTTCTGTCTCTCAACCCACCTCACCCCTCCAGTGAGCAGACTGGGTTGCCCAAGGAGTTGGGAAGGGCCACAGCTGAGACGGGCAAGGCCAAATGGCCAAAGGATGTTGCTCTTCATCCCATACCATATGGTGTCATGCTCAGCATGTAATACAGGGGGAAGAAGAAGTAAGGGGGGACATTCGGAGTGATTTATCTTCCCAAGTCACCGTTACATGCGGTGGATCCCTGATTTCCTGGAGGTGGCTAAACATCTGTTTGTCCACAGGAAACAGCAAATGAGTTCCATTTTTTGCTTTGCCTATAGCTGTATGCAAAAACAGCTTTTACCTATTAAACTGTCTTTATTTCAACCCATGAGTTTTCTCACTTCTAGGCTTCTAATTCTCTTCCCATCCTAGCATTGGTGAGTGAGTGAGAAGTTCTGTGGGGCTGAGCTGCTGGCTGTGGTTAAACAATGACAGTACTCTACATGTGATAGTAAATGTGCCACTTCTCTGGTTTCTTAAGTGTATTCACACAGTATTTTTTTAACCCATACTAAGATTAATAGTAAATATAGCAGAATAAAATAAGGTTGCTTATTTTTAATTTCATTTGCTTTTAGCTCTGAGTCAACCTATTCTAAGTTTCCACATTATTGTCTTCCCTTTGTCTGTGTTTAATATTTGCTTAATATTGGAAAATGATAGAGTTCTTAACAATACCTACGTATCTGATACCAACAGATGAACCTATCCTTGATTCAGGGGGACAAGACAGGTATAGGTCCTTCAAATGGTGCAAACCACTGGCAAACTTAGGTAAATCTTGCCCCAACATTGTGAATTTTATATTATATAAATACAAGCTTAAGAAAATAGATGATCCTTAAAGTAGAGTTAATTGAATTCAGAAATGTGCCTTAGGAGATGTCTCTGCATACAGAGTAGTGCTTCTTTTGTACTTACTCTTTGCACTCATAGATGTTGATTTTATTTCTATGGAGTTTCCCAGTCTTAGATAAGTAATATGTCTACTTTTGCATAGCCTAAAGTCCAGTGATTGTGGTATACTACAGAACCTTTGGCTAAGGGTTAGCTAAAATATAGACTGTTTTAATAATTTGGTCTCTGTATCATAGCTATACCATGGATCTATCTACTCTTTTGTCCATTTCTAAAAGATAAAACCTGTTTCAATTGCAGTTTTGGAGCACCCCAACACCTGGAACTTCCTATGCACACTTTGAAAATTTTGTTACCTCAGGTGGTTACTCTGTGTTTTTCAAGTATGGATATTCTACACTTGAGACAGTTCAGCAAGAAAATTGCAGGCACATAGAGAAATTTCAAGCATGTGGAAATATCCAATATGAGGGCAAACTGTACCTTATATCGGTCTTCTTTTGGATACAACCTTAGATAAATTGTATTTACTTTGTTCACCAGTTCAATACAATTTCAAGCTCATCAGATTTTGTACTGTTGGTTTCAGTTCTGTATTCTTCTCATGAACAGCTCTGATGTTAAAATTGTGTTGGGATTATAGAGTTTTTTTTTATAAGGTATTATTTAAGAGTTTTCAGGGGCTTATTTTTTAGTTTTATGTATCATTACATACAGAAAGTGAAACTAAACTTTTCTGGGACATTCTGCCATTTTCCCCACTGGTTATCAGCTGTGCAGCCATTAAGTCAGTTAGAGGATGCTATCTTAGCACTGAAAATTGCAATTTGGCAAAAAAAAGTTAAGCATTGAAGTCTTTTGTGAGAACTGTCTTTGATAACAAAGTAATTTTGGAAGTTTTGACAAACTAAGCAGCAATATAATGATGTGGTCCTTATAGGAGGAATCGGAAGCAAGCCACCCAAAATAGTAATGAATGCAGTAGTTTTAGGGCTTTGTTTTGTTTTGGTTTTGTTGGGGTTTATTTCATGCAGAGAACAGACACCTGAAAACTGGCTACTGATTTATTTGATTTAAAGAATAATGAGCATCATGTATGAGGCACTGGAAATAAGAAAGGTGTTGCAGCTGGAAATCTGAGTCTGTTAATTCACATAAATATTGCTGCATAGATGGAGGGTTTTCTTTATGTTGGATAGAAAATGCTTTTGCTTTCATAACTTCTTGGCAAGAAGTCTAATTGTAATTGTTGCCAGATGGGTGGTCTCATGTGAGTTTAAAATAGACAGCCTTCAACCAACACTTTAATATTCTGACCTTCTAATTGGGAAAATTCAATTTATAGGCTCCATAGGAAGTTGACTTCTGCAAATAATATATTGGGGATAAAAGCAAACTCTTTCCTCAGATTCTAGTAACTTAGTAAGACTAGAATTAGTCAGGTCACCTTAACAGTACTAAACTTCATTCACATCTGCTACATGGGAATATTTAGGGTTATTTGCAAAACCGAATTTGTAATCACCTTCCTGTAATCTGTCTGTCTAGCATAGCTGCAGAACAGGAATTACAGTGATCTCCTTAATTCTTTCTGTAGTGGGTTGATACCAGTCAAAAATAGCACATCCTTTATATCTCTACTAACATAGTCAAATTTGCTTCTTAGACTTGTGGAGTAGCTACACTTTCACATGAAAAAGGTCAATCTTTAATTATTTTATGGAGCACAAGTTTCAAACAGACTAAAGCAACATTATCTACACATTTGAGCTACCTCAGATGTCTAACCACCTGCCTGGCTATACAGACATTATGGATTCTTTCACACTAAATCATAGTTCTAAGCACAGAATCTAGTTCTTTCTAATAGCCGGTGGATTTGTGACCTCCCTGGAATAGTTGGAGCTGTAAACCACTGAATGGATAAATGATGCATAATGGTAGTTTCCTCATCTGTGAAAGATGTAATAATGGCCTGGGCATATTTTTTCAGGTAATATAAGCAAAACTTTTGTCCATTCTTCTATTCCAGAAGTCTTACTTTTGGAGTTTTGTGCTAGAAGTAGCATGTACTCTCTGCTTAAAAAAAAAAACAAAAACAAAAAAGCAAACCTTAATAGATAGCTACAATGGATATAACAAAAAATATAAAACCTTATTTATCTTCATGGTAGTATTAAGATCATTCTTATTTTCAGTTTATGTATATTAATTATATAGTATCAGGAGACTAAAATTCCTTTAGAAATTTCTGTAGGAGAATTTTTTTTTTTGCAGTTTTAAAATGTTAACTATGCTAACAATATTTTGACCTTTTTTATGTTTTTTGCACTGAGTTTATATGACAGATATACAAAGCTTTCTATCTATGACTGAAATATCTTCTGCTGCTGTGAAAAGAGGTAGTTGTATTGCCAAGTTTGGAACTAGTACTTAAGCAGAGCTTTCAGTTTTCACTGTTTATTGCCTTTGACTTACTTGTTTCCATACAACATTTCTCTTGAAATTTTCTTTTTTCTTTTTTTTTAAAATTTTTTTGGACATTAAATTGGAGGAGTTTTGTAGCTTGAAGAGGTGTCATTTCTTTAGGCAATCTAGAAGGTCTTCTCAGTTACCAGACATAAATTCATACTTGCTTCTGCCCTGATTCCATAAAGGGGCAAGGTCTTGATGTAGAATATCCTCTTCCACATACCTAAGGAAAGGAAATCCAGGAAAGGATTCATACTTGCTTCTGCCCTGATTCCATAAAGGGGCAAGGTCTTGATGTAGAATATCCTCTTCCACATACCTAAGGAAAGGAAATCCAGGAAAGGGATCTGGACATATTTAGACAAAGTCTTGGCTGTTATGGTATCTTTATTCAATGGTCTTAATCCTTGCAGGTAGGTTTGACATAAATACATTCTAATATTTGCTTTAAAATTGATTATTATCTGCCACTATTGTTTCATTTGGTACAATGTATAAAGACAATAGATAGGTAAAATTTAATTTAATTTTAGCTTAAGTGCCTATTGACATTAAAGCCTGTCACACAGGAACTCTTTTACAGGCAAGAGATACCAACAGGCATATAACTCTGTGATGTTTTCCCGTCCTTGTCTATATGCAGAGGTTAGCTTAGGTAGGAAAGTTTAGAACATATCCAAAAAGGTCCTACTTAGCCAATAATTTAAAACTATTTTACATTAAAAAATGTAGCTTTTGCAAATCTGTCTATTCCAATTAAATTAGTTGTTTCAACATACAATTTTATGGGTATTTTAATTTTTTTTCAATATATATTAGAAAAAGTTAAATTATGGTGAGAAATGGACACCTGACAGTATAGAATGCTAGAGTACTAAAAATCCTAGAATAGCATCATCTGCTGCTCTCTGTATTTAGGTAATGCCTGGGAATCCGAATAATGAGTTATGACCCTTCTCAGCTATGTGGTGTGAGGTAGAGCTAAAGTATTTTCTTGCTTGACTTGAGGTGATAGTCTATGTACTGAATGCAGGATAAAAAGAGAGCACTGCAAAGAGACCATGAGACAAACATTGCTTAGCAATACAGACTCTGTTTTAGTTCACCAGTTGCTTAGGGACTTCAGTTTCTTTCATGCATCATAGCCAATAACAGCTTTAGGAAGACAATTGATGGTGGATTACAAGATAGCTCTAGGGGTCTTTTAAAGGAGATCCTCCCAGGCATGAAAGGCAGTATGAGAGTAAGCCTGAAATTGCTTGCTGCAAAATGTAGCAAGAGTGATGAAGGTAGGCAAGCTTGGGCTCATAGAAAACAGAAGTGCAGGTATGTAGTGTGAGGATTGGTCATTGGGGTACCTGTTAATAAAGAAAAATAGTGTATATTTGAAGAGAGAGAAAAATCTAGAAAGGCATAAAGGGAAGAGAAATGAGCTAGGAAAATATTCCTTATGGTAGCATTTTGAATAGATTTGACTGAGGCAAGATCATCTCTCAAAGCTGAATAGAAAGACTTTCCAATACGCAAGATATGAAATGATGAGGATCTTGGGAGAGATTTAACTGCATAGACAGAGAGGATTATAGTGTCTTATAGCTATTAGGCAGAATGAATCAACAAAAATTAGATGTAGCTAGGCTATGAGGCTCTGGAGAGCGGGCTGAGTCAAAGATGATGTCTAGGTTATGGTGCTTGCTCTTATACTGAGCCTGATAGGTTCTTTACCATTAAATTTGTCGTTCATCACACTTTTTAGAGTAATCATGTAAGAATATTTCAGTAGAATAAGGAAAGGACAAATGTCTTTTTCAAAGTAGAGAGGCAATTTTGCCTAGAAATGTGGAGGGAGTAAGGGAAAACCTCCTAAAATAAATATCTGCCCTAAGTAACATATATTCAGCTTCCACTATTTGTGACAATGGAGTTCTGGGACATCTAAGGTAAAGAAAAAACATGAACAATAATTCAACTGCACAAGCTCAGTTCAGTAGTACAACCCTGAATTTGAGATTTTTGTTCTCTGTCAAGTTCGCTATCAGGAATGTTTTATTAATTCCCTGCTCAGTGTGCCGACCCATCCCAAGGTGGGAAGCAGCTTGCCTGTTCTCACGTACCAGTTCACCTGATTTTCTTAGACCCTGAAATATGCAACATCATATAGAAACTTCTGTGCTTGCTTTGTGCACTGACAGTTTGGAATGCCTGTGCCAAAATGTGGTCACTATAGGCCACTTTACTGGGACGCTGGTTGAAAGTTTTCATCTATGCTGGTAAGACAATTCTAATTGTGGACAAAAATGAATACAGTTATTTTTAGATATGAGCAAACCTGGACTTGTTTTTTAATTTTTCCTTTTCTATCTCAGTTTCACATCTTACTTTTTATTTTTATGTTATCTATGTGTTTCATTTCTCATTAATTTGGGTAATCTTGCTAACATGTATCTTTACGCTCAGAGCCATGAATCCTTTTCTCAGTGTGCACAAATGAAAAAGGAATCCTTTTTTGAGATAAATCTGGCAATGTCTACACCTACTTTTCAGACTAGGAAATTGTAAAACACTGTTGTTGCTTGGGATTACATCTCCCTTTATCCCTTAGTATTACATTACATAACCTTAATTAAACTAGGAGATAAAATGTCTGGGTAGAACTTTCATAGGAATTTTATTTATTTATTTACTCATAGAACTTTTTAAAGGAGAAAATACTTAGCTAGAAGTCTGAAAAGACAGATTTAAACCATGTACAGAATACAATTCCTTAGTCAATGGAGATTTTGAGTCCATAAGGTAATTCTCATCAGTAGGTACCATTAAATGGGCAGATGACCTTTTTGAAAAAAAAAACCAAACCAAAAACAAAAAAAAAAATACCCCCAAAACTAACCCGCCAAACCTCATGAAAAACCACCTCCAAACCCCCCCAAAAAATCCTAAAAAAACAATTGAAAGCATGATACACAGTAACTCAAGTCTATTAACTGGTTTGATTTTTTCACTTTGACTGATATGGTGCACAGTTCTGTGCTCACAATATGATTCCAGATACTTCTTTATTTGTTTTCCTATAATTTTCCCTATTGCTTTCTGCTAGAAATCAGATTATAAAGGCTCACATTAAAAAAAAAAAATCAAGTAAGACAAATCATTAAAATAGAAATTAAATTATTAATTATTAATATCTATTAATTAACAAATAAATTAATAGTTATTAATTAACTTATTAATTATATTATTAAATAGCAATTAATCTATAAAGATGCATTAGGACTGGTGTGTATTTGTTTGTACTGTTTATTCACTACTTATTTTAAATATTCTCACAATGCTGCTTGTGCTTTCTCCCGAAAATAATGAACGGCTACATGCATTTAACATGCTGGCACTCCCATGAGGCCTTTCAGCAAGCTCTGACTTTTGACCAGCCTGTATAGTTTTAATGGAGATTGAGGCAGTGGAGAGAAGAAAGCTACAGAAAAAGATTACAAGTTAGGAAAAATGGTTGCGATTAACTTGCTTGACATTCACTACCACTTTGATACAAGGTGGGGGAAAAAATGAGTTCTGTTAAATAGGTGCAGCATTTAGAGCTGTTCATTTCTTTTGTAAGCTATTAATCTTCAATTTTTGTTTTCATCTACTATCTTTGTAGTGAATACTACAGTGTTAAATATAATTCATAATAATTGACTAATATTTTAAATAGAAATAATATTTTTTCTAAATTTCTTTGAGTTGAGAGCCTTTCCTTCAGCGTTTTTAATTCTCTTTTTACTATTCCTAGTCTATATTCACTCCAAATAAACTTTGCAAAGGGTAACATCCCGTTTTCATGTACAGTGGATGGGGCAAATTATTTATCATTGAATGCAATTCACAAAATAATCATACAGGTAAATATTAAGCAAACTTGTGGTGTAAACTTATAAAAAGACTGTGATTTAAGTTACATGATTTAAATAAAGTGGCATTTAACCTCAAGCTGTAAGGGAGAAACTGCTTTTTGTGGATGTGTAACTAAATTTGTAATCTTAATTAGCCATATTTAGCACTCAACAATTAAACAAAAACAGATTAAAATTAGATTTTTGACTAGATTTTAACAGGAAAATTTAGGCGACACTAAGTTCTGTCATTGCTGAAGATGTTCATTAACCACCAGCCCCACACTATTAGAGAATGAAACTTCATAATTTTACCTGAATAACTGTAGAGACAAAAATATTAATAGAGGGAAGAGCTAAAATTGGTATTTGTCTTTTCCTAAATATGTTGCTGTAATACTAAATAATACCCTATTTCCTTCTCTGTATCTCTCCAGTGAGTATGTATGTATTCAGTACCCATGCTTATACACACCACACAAATTTAAGATCATCTGTATAGGACATATGACCATTCTGTAAATTACACTATCCATTTTTCCAGATCTCTTTGGCACCACTTGAACCGTTACCCGTGAGGAAAAAAATTCTGCTTCAGAATCCTGAACATATTTGTTTTCTATATGGTGGTGGGTTGATCCCATCAGGCACCTAAAAATCACATGGCCAACTGCTTGATGCCCTCTGCTCCAGCTGGACAAGGCAATTAACAAGAAGAATAAAAGTAAAAAATCCCTGGGTCTTGGTGAATTCAATGTAAAGGGTGAAGGAAAGAGGAAAAAGAAAAAAGACAAAAAAAAGTGATGCAAAGATAATCCCCCACCACCTCTCACAAGTATGCCCAACTAATCTCTGAGCAATGGCTACATCACCACAGATTTTAATGATGCGTAAATAATGTTACGTTGCTTGGAGTATCCTTTTTGATCAGTTTTGATCAACTGCCAAAGTTGTGTCACCTCCCAACTTGTTTTGCATCCTCAGCCTACTCATTGCAGGGAACAGATTTGAGGAAAAAAAAAAAGGAACCAAACCAAAACAACCCCCAAAAAACCCTTAATTGCTGTACAAAAAATGCTCAAAAATAGCCAAACCACTGTTTTTATCACATTGCTTTAGTGAGAAATCCAAAACACAGTACCATATCGGCTACTATGAAGAAAATTAACTGCATCCCAGACAGACTCATAGTGAATATATTTATACACATATTTAAGTTATATACATTTCAGTCATATTACCTGAACAAGTGAGACAGACATATTTAGTGTTTTCTTTTCTTTTACCTGACCTTTTCCCTTTCTTCTTTCCTTGCCCCTCCCCTCCTTTCTCTTTTCCCCTCCCCTCCTTTCTCTTTTCCTTTCTCTTTTCCTTTCTCTTTTCCTTTCTCTTTTCC